>WEIS01078956.1:0-24784 GCA_013389965.1 Todus mexicanus | reverse complement strand
TGCTGGTTAAGTCTGCTACAGTCAATAGCTGTATGAGGACGATATGTATTAACTGGGTGTGTATTAACTGAAGTGCAGGGTCTCTTCCAGCCTTTGTAGAAAATCCTTCTGATGAAAAAGAAAAGCCTTTTATGTTGCCAGCTCACCAAATAGCCATCCCATTCACACCATCTGAACTCTCCTGAATTCCTGCATTATTTTCCATGCCTAAAGAGCACATGTGTTGACTGGCAGCAGCTGAGACGTGCTAAAAGCCATCCAAGAAGCATGAAGACTGCCATCAGACTGTGTAAGCCTGCATTAATCCACTAATCTTTTTGAACACGTTCTTTTATTTAGGCAGACTTTGGTTATTAGATTTGACACATATTTCACATATTGCAAAATTAATTATTGTGTAGCTGGATAATCCTCTGTTTGAGGAAGGATTGATTTTTGCACTCATATAGAAAGGCTGTCAGCATAAGCACTAAAGCTCTATTTCTAAGTGTATGATATACATTTAACAGCATTATCAGAGACTTGAGTCAGAGCCTTGATACAAATGATAGGTAGATTTATATAGAGGGGAAAAGGTATATACTGTGAGCAAAAAAGTGCTTCGATTGAAGTCGAAATGGGTTTGATTCTCTGTGAAACATTTACTCCTGTCCTTGGAGTTAGATGATAGGTCTGTTCTAGCAGGCATTTAAGCATTTCTGTAAAGGCAAATGCAGAATCACAGAATCATTTAGGTTGGGAAAGACCCTTAGGATTGTCAAGTCCAAGCGCTAACCTAACACTACCAAGTTCACCACTAAACCACCCTAAGTGCCATATCTGCACAGCTTAAAAAAGTCAGGAATAAAAGTACAGGAGAAATTTTCATGTAGGTCTATTTTGATATATTTATGTCTAAACAATAAAATGAAAAAATATTAAAATAAGGATACATTTTTAATGTAAGTATTCACAGAATGACCTACATTCGTCTAACTATGTAGTATTTTCCTTAAAATATTTTTCACTAACTT
This sequence comes from Todus mexicanus, assembly GCA_013389965.1. NCBI lineage: Eukaryota > Metazoa > Chordata > Aves > Coraciiformes > Todidae > Todus > Todus mexicanus. The sequence continues at coordinate 23,771 of WEIS01078956.1, read as the reverse complement.
GACAAAACAACGCCTACCAGATCTTGCAGAATTAATCAACTTTTTTACAGCTTTCCAGGCTATTAGAAAGCAGGTTATAATGAAGTCGCTGAAAGTTAGTTATTAACATTGCCTTTTTGGTGAGCATCTCTTAACTAGGTCTTTCTAACTCCTCAGAATGCAATTTCAGTATTTCTTTCTAATGTTTGTGTTTTAATCACCGTTCAAGTCACTGAAAGAGTTTCAATTTCCATTAACAGAACTGATTACTCATTACCAGGGCACAACAATACTTCAGACCACATGGTAGGATCTCAGTCCTTTTCTAATGCTCCTTTTTCTCCTATGAATGAATGCTGGAAGTTCAGGAGGTAACTGTTAACCATCTGAACAGAGATCTGGGAGACATTTTGAGGGACCCTTTCCACATCAGTTGTTTCAGAAATATGTTTCTGCAGCTGAAGATCAGGCCTTTTTAATCTGCCTATTTAAATATGCACTTAGATACTTAATTCTAAGTTGTACGCATTCATTTATGCTAACTGGATCCACAGCAGTAGCTTATAAATTCAAATGATGCTAGTTTAAAAATCTGCATACACCTTTACTCTTGATGACAAGCTTCTAGTGGCCATGACTGCAGGTCTGTACAAAACTGAAATAAGTCTAAGTTATCATCTAGGTAATGAGCTTGAATAACATTCTTACTGCTTCATCAGTGTAACCATTTTATAATCAGATTTGCTTTGCTCTTACACACCGTATATTAAAATAGTCACCTTCTCCACTTTTGAAAGAATGTGATCATGAATACAGTCTAACTCCCAGGACATTATAACACTTGTTCTCTGTAAATCAGACCTAGATAAGAACTGTGGCTAACCCCGAGACTTGCTGTACTGTCCAGATGATTAGATTTCATTATGGGGTGCTTAATTGGGTGTTCTCTGTCCTGAAAGTATCATGAGTTTTCCTCCTAAGGTGCAATTCTCATGATGACAACAGTATGCAAAAAGCTTTCTGTGGTTTATCAGCACAAACTTTATACCATGATTAGACCACATTTTAAAACTCAGTGAAGGACTTATGTACAGATCTGGGATTCTGCTTTGCACTATAAGGGGTTCACCCAGTGGGAATATTAATTTGCACACATTATCTTATTATCATGCCTCTCTCCAGGTTTTATTAGCTTAAGTGCAATGCTATGTGAATATGGCTAGACTCCCTTCAGACATGAGTTGGTCCATGCAAGGTCAGCGCAAATATCATCGCTTTTTGGAGATTTGTAGGTTGTTCCCATGCATATTTTTCCATATTGGCCCTCGCATGTGTTTATGACAGTCTATGCCCACTATACTAGATTTAGTATTTAGCCCTCTACTCCAGGAGATTCTCATCATTTTATTATGTATTCATCAGAATTATTAATCAGTAATTTGTCCTGCATCACTACATGCCAGCATTTGTACATGGAAAAAGGAAAATTATTTTATTCACTCCAGGTGGGAGAAGGATTTTAAGAGTAGTAGAAGCTGATCAGAGTAGCAGAAATTAAAAGCTGAGCTAGCGTTTCTTCTTTTAGCTAAACAAAGCTCATTAGTGTTTTATACTGACTGGACGGTAAAGGTGAGAGTGCAAAAGCAGTTTGACGACAAAAAGTGCAAAACTCTCTTCATCCAAATACTGCTTAGGTAAGGCCTAGCACAAATTTGTCATGAATTGACTCTCTTTAGAGGTATCAAGGTATCTTGCCCCTTTAGTTTCAGTATTGTCTGACAGTTAAGATGCCAATAATATCAAATATTGAAACTCTACTGATATATCTTTTGTATGCCCTGCAAAGTGTGCTCCTGAACTAGGCCCCAGAGATACGGTCACAGCGTGAAAGATGTCAGTCTCTGGCTAGCCAGTCCAATGGGAGCTGCTGTGCAGAGAGGGCAAAGTACAACTCATGACTCTGGCAGCAGGGAAACAGTTTCTTAACAACATTTTTGTGACAGAGTGCCTGAAGACCTAGAATCACTGATTCTCGTTGCAAGAAGGTGTTGTCCATAAGAATAATTAGTCTGTTGTTTTATTACAATCTATATAGTGCAACACAGAGCACCCTACAGGCACAAATTACAATCTTCACTGTGGTCATAAAACATTGCAATCAAAATTTCAAAAGATATTGGGCAGGTATCCAGTGTTAGATCCACCTTTCTTTAGGAAGTGTCTCTCTCTACCAACGTGCCCTACCCCAATTCACTGCGAGCTAAGCTCTCCCCACCCTGAATAACAGCACTAATTAAGAAAGTTTTTGGCTAATTACATTTCATACTGCTGCTTAGGTTGACCTAATTTGTGCTTGGCAGGCTCTGCAAGGAAAGTTAGTCAATGAAGAATAAGACACTGTGCTTCAGTAAACAACTCAATGCAGCCAATATCTGGACAATTTAAAATAGACTTGCATCTCTTCAAAGGCAAAACCATAAAATGGTATTTCTTTGAGGCTAATTTATAAGGACTTCCTAGGGCAAAATTAAATGATACATTGGTTATAGCACAAATATTGTCTGAGATGTGTGCAGAAAACTGGTGAATCATTTCCCATTTGCTGCATTGTTGCTTCACAGCTTTCTCCCACTAAGGGGAATGATATTACCCAAAACAACCTACAAAACACATCTTGGTGCCGAGTTTCATGTAATCTCCTGAATCTCTCTTGCCTATGGAGGGCTGTACGCAGCAGCATATGAAGCGTGCGGCGTGCTGGTGCAGGCACAAGTGGCTGCAGAGGGGAGTTGCAGGAGCCAAACAGAGACTGATACCCCACCCAACTTTGCCCTTTTCTGCAAACCTGCACAATGGGAGTTGGCTCTGACTTGATGATGCAGATGCCTCAATGAAGCCCACTTTCTCTTCAATGCTGCAAATAAATAAATAGTTAGAGGAAAGAGGGAGCCTTACGCTTCTTTCCTGGCTTACCTGGCATGTGGATTCCCATTGCAGTCCAACACAGGGACCTTCAGCAGTTCTTACACTCACACAATGTGCTACTGAAGTCGAGCCAGGAATGACACAATTGCATTAGCAGGGCCTAAGTCTGAACAAGAGTCATGACGTGTGGTTGTGCTATGTCACATGAAGGAATAAAGGTATCATGCTCGGAGTGGCTCACCACCCTCTTCGCTGAAGTGCTGTGTGAGGTCAGTCTCAAATACATAGACACAGAAATGTTAATCAAAAGAGGCCTGTGAAGGTCATCAACTCCAACCTTTCTCTGGAAGCAGAACTGGCGCAAACACTCATCGATCAGGTCAGCTGTGATTTTGGTTGAGTCCTGGAAATATCCAAGGACTGAGTCTCCACAGCCTCCCCGGGTAACTCCTTCCAGTGTTGTACTACTCTCCTAGTGATTTTTTTTTTGTAATGTCCAACACAAACCTCCAGTTTGTGTCTGTAGCCACATGTTACATCATCTGCCACCTCTGAAGGGGAGTTTGGTTTACTTACCTGCTTCTGACATGTCCAAATCCTCACTAAAGTAAATATACCCCCATCCAGTACTCTCCTCGCATCAGCATAGGCAGTCATTTTATCACAGACTGTAGTCAGATTTTGTCGAAGAGGATTTGCCCTTGGTTTACTTTTCTGTCCACATGTCATTGGAAATTATTTCCAAGAGGACAGGCTCCATGATCTTTCCAGGGACTGAGGTGAGCTTCAGTTGTCTACAGTTCCTCCTCTCAGGGCCTCCTTTCTGCCTTGCTTAAAGACGGGTGTAACATCAGTCTTTTTCTAGTAAGAATCAGAGATCCCCAGTGCTCATGGCTTTCAGCTCAGCAGTTGTTTAGTAACTTTTCTAAAAGCTTCTTGCATGAATTGTGTTCTATACATTCTCAACAGGCTTCACTTCAAAGTCATTCCTGATACTATTCAAGATACCAGTTTTCCCTTGTCCTTTGTTTCCTTCATCTAGACATGGCTGTCTGGTTGGAACATGAGTAGACCCTTTGAAAGGGGGGATAGTTATGCAGACAGCAAATTAACATAGACTGGTGATAAGCACTAGCTGTCTTCTTTCCAAGCTTTCTTCAAGCTTGAAATTTTCACCTTTTAAGATAATGTTTCAAAACTTGGCTGTTTGTTCCTGTCATTTTACTGTAGAAGCCCTGCATTTTTTATTCTTTTGGTAGGGAATATAGATGGTTTAGTGCTTTTGCAACCAGCTTCCTGTAATGTAATTTGCACTTTTGGGGGCACTAGCAATAGAGTTCTATTATAGGAGCATTTTCTAAGTTACAGCAAAAGAACTTTACAGGCTATTATGCTTTACTCAGGTTAAATTCTCCCTCTCAAAATATAGAGTTTGCTTAATATAATTTAATTAATGTTTTGGACATGCAGAATGAATAGATACATTATATAGTTAAGTGTAAAAACCAGGAAACACTCCTTATATGACTTTACCTTGCCATTCATATATCACATAATAATAAGGGTGCTAAATAACAGTTGCCATCTAGGAACTGGTATCACAGAATGTTTTTTTTTTATATGACAAGTGTTTCCTTAGTCTCTTAAGTCCCAAATGTGGTTCTTAAATTTTCTACTTGCCACACATCAGATGTAAATCTTAGTCAAGTGGCTTCCTTCCTATATTTTTTTCTATTCGTTCTGATATCTGAAATGACAACATTATAAAATTAAATTGCAGAAGCTGAGAAGGGCAATCAATCATATTTACCTAAGTTGTTTTAGTAACTAGACTTCCCTCTGCCAACCAACCATGAAATCAGTTAATGAAATTAAATGAATTGTATGTGGAAAGTCTGCTATGTGCTTTGTATATGTCCTTGGCTTCCAACACTTTGGTAACATATATGTGTAAGTTCTGTGGATATGTGTACTATGCCAGTCACCAAAAATTAACTGCCAGCTCCCCACTGTTCATCCTTCAGAGCTATTTTAATCCAATTTTGCAGTGTTCTCCTCTCAGCAACCAGTGAGCTCCCTTGCCCTATGCACACGCTTTTTCCAAGTCACAAAGTCGTGAAATGATTCCAGAAGCAAAGTGGCATGTCAAACATAATATGAGGAGAGCAAAAAATTTTTGCAGTACTGTAAAGGTCTCACATGCAGTACATATTGCATGGACATATGCAGATTAAGTATGTGGAACTTACTGGAACTGAAATGTTCTCCTGGTTTATCACTGTTCAGCATCTCTACCACATATACGACCAACAGCTTACTAGAAGTTACAGCTCACTAGAAGTAGGACCAGTAATTTTATGAGGAAAAAAAAAAATAGAAGGCAGAGAGACTGAGAAAGGAATAGGAATTCCTGACAGTCAGTATTGGGAAAGAGAGCATGAGCCAGATAGAGCCTCTCAAATTCTGCATGTACTAGCTCAGTTTTTCAACGAGGCATAGCTCATCAGCTGCACCCATGCATCAACTCTACACTTACCTGCAATTCTGTCAGCTGTAATAAAAGGAGAAATGAAATATTTTGGTATCCCCAGCCACTGTGTTCAAATAGCTCTTGTCAGGTTTCTACCCTGATGGCTTCTTGCAGGGTTCAACATTTTCCTTTCTATTTTTCCTAAAGGAATAATATCTTGTTCTTATTCTGCTCCTGAACACTTTCCAAGATGATGTCAGGTGAGTCCACAAGTGCTCCCCATGCCATAAGTCCTCCTTCCCTGCATTATGTAGGGTTCATTGTCAAGTCATAGACAGCTACTTTGTCTGATACTTGTCAACCTGTAGTGAGACAGAATTCTTTACCTCGAAAACTGCCTGCTCAGCACCATCCTCTGGTGACTTTACTTTCCTTTCAGCCTGTCTTGAAGGGATGAATGGGGTGGAAAGGAAACAACAAGCTCAGTTTCAAGCTGTTGCTCTCAGGGCTGAGCTGAAAAATCTCTCCGGGAAGATATCTTGCACAGCTGGAGCTCTGGATTTCTGCAGAGCAATTCCGAGAGCCTAGCACCAAGAAAGGCAGGTGTCAGAACAAAAGGATCTTGAGAACCGTCATATTTCCTTAGCAGCAGTGGNAGAACCTTCATATTTCCTTAGCAGCAGTGGAAGCAGTGAAGCCCCTTGTGAAGCTCACCAAGCAGTACCCAGGGTACATCTAGAAGCTTGCAGGACAAGCTCCACAGCCAGTTTTAGGCAGCCACTCCAACAGAGATGTGACAAATGTATCACCTGTGTCACCAGTCGGCCCCAGGCAACAGCAAAAATGCAAAAGTCCAAACTTTACATCCCCCTAAAATGTGAATATCCGTTGTGCTAAACATTCTAGATCATCCCTACATTTGTGCAAACAAATGAGAAAAACTTGGTGCTTCTCTTTTTTATTCTCATCCTTGCATTATTTTCTATCACATAAAACAAAGTCAGCTGACTTGTGTTAATTCTGGCTTAGATAAAATAAACTACACGCAATTCCCTGCTTTTTTGTGTAGCAGCATGTGAATTTGCTAGTCATCCAATGCAATCGGCATTTGAAGTCAGTGGATCTATTTTCAGAGTAGCATATTACTCAATTTAAGGGCAATAGGGTAGGGAAGGAGGCTGTACAATATCTAATTCATTTACCTGTAAATCAGCCCATGGTTAGGAAGATATGTATTTATTGATATTTGGCCACGATCAGTAAGAGAAGCAACAAGAGCAAGTTGTTACAATTACAAGACTGTTGTAGTCTCAAGAAAGGTTGGCCACACAGGAATGAGAAAATTTGTCTTCAACAGTTTTTACTCCAAGTGATTAGATGGGGTGAGACAGGTTTGTTACTAGTAAACCATTTATCTCTCTTTTCAGAAACAGTACACAACATCTATGAAACATAACTGATCAGACACACCCTATTAGGAGATACACCCTTCCTACCCTTGTAAACCAGCAAAATCTACATTTTTATCTCAGACCAATAGCGTGAACCATGCTGGATGCTCAGAGCCAGCAGCTCATCACACGTAAACCAAAGTAGCTCTTCTCAAGGCAGAGGAGTAACACCAGCTGTGGCTTTTCAGATCAGATCTACAGACATCAATATATGTGTCAGTCTGCCTATAGGAGCAATCTGAAGTTATCTGCTTATAGAAGCAAGCCTTCAAAACGTGTAGAAAATATATTGTGTAAAAAAATCCTGCCCTTGTCAGGAATCATGAATCCAGAGGTCTTCATACCAAGAGCAATATTTACTCAGTCCTCTTGCTTAACACAGCCCTGAAAATGTCATCAGCACTTTCTCAGTTAAGTGCAATGCATTGTACTTGAAGCCTGCCTTGCTTATCTAGGTTTCAGATATCTACACTAATATCTACAATTACTGTTTTATATATTACAGTCTTACAAGCAGGTACAAATAGAAGAACCACGAAACATAGACTATGCTGACTGTAAAACAGCATCCCATCCAAAAAAATTGCCTTGTAGGCACTCTAAACATTTTAAAACATGAAATAATATTATTTTATTGAAATTTCAATTAACACATTAACCTGCCCTTCCAATCAAATACAACTAGCAGACACATAGTTCAAAAGAGCTCCCTTCTTATTTGTTAATAATCATGGGCTTCCCAGAACAGTGTCACGCCTTGACAGAGACTCCCCAGCCTGCACTCCTTGAGTACAGATCCAGAGGAAGGGAGAAGTGAGCCTGGTATTATTTCTCTGTGAGTAAAATCCCCTTTCTCAAGGGAGATTGGTACTGTGTGCCCCAGAAGGGGCATGGGCCAGTAAAGAAGAGTCTGATTCCACCTCTGCACCTACTTTAATGCTGAAGTTGCATCCACCAATCCACTACATTTCCTCAGAGGATGAGGTACTCATGTGCGATAAACCACCAGCATTTGCCAATCTAACATCACAAAGCAACGTGCATTGACTAAGGATCTGGATGGTACTGCACTTAATGTCTAAAAACTTTGAACACAGACAAGCATATGTGTCTACATACATCTTAATGTACACACTTTAAATAGTATCCCCTCCAAATATGCGAAGTAAAATAAAATTGAAATTCTCAGGCTTAGCTATTACATTTTCTGATCTGTCTTTAGCTTGTTTTCTGTTATCATTGGTCTTTTAACAACTCAAGTAACCAGCACAGGTAAGCAACACAATATTGTGGTTTGATAAGTGCAGACAGCTTGATAGGAATATTGTGCAAATATCTTTTTCAGAGGCTGGCCTTGATTTCTCTGCTGCCCCTGATTTACTGAAGACTATCAAATATTGGCACTTCTCAAAGTGCTGTCATCACAAGGAAGCATGTCTGCCTCTTCTTCCAGGTTCAGTCACATGTCTGATAACTGAAAAGGTCTATGATGGAAGGAAGAAGTGATGAAAGTCGGATTCTTTTGTTTTCACTACTCTGACATATCTGCTCATCAGGCTTTATATCAATCCCCCTTGCCAAAACTCAAACTTTAAGTACATAGTTAAAAATATGTATTACATAACAAAGCACCATGGTTTACTGGGCATGTATGTATTGTGATGCAGCACAAAGACCATTTACATGGCATAACCATAAGGACTAGAATATTAATCCTGCTAAGCAGTTGATGCAATTTGTGTGAGCTCAATGGCTGTGCAGGGGCACAAAAGCTCAGTTCTGCACCTCAAGCAGTGCAAAGGAAATCTCCTGCCCTGAGACGCTGGGTTCAGGTAGCACAGACCTTCCTTCCCAAGCATCCCACTGAGGCTTTGTCCCCACCGGACAGCAGTGAAATGCAGCGTAGTGCAGCATTCTTGTACATCTCAGAGATTTGTACACAGGGGATGAAAAAGCAAGGTTCTAATTATAAAGAGACAAAAGACCAGTAGCTTCACATGGTGAACTGAACTTTCCTCTAAACAGTAGCAACTAAAAGGCAGTAAAGTAATGATTAGAGCTGTGTTGCCTTTTTACAGCCAGAAGGCTGATAAGAGGCCTTAAAACCATTCTCAAGAGGTGAACTACAGTCAATAAAGTAAGACCTTCAATCAGGTTTTATAAAAACAATTGTTTTGTTGGCTTCAAGTTTTACAATCACATGAAACAACAACAAAAAAATTAAGTCAGAGGCAGTTTTCTAATTAGAAAGTACTCTGCATAAAAACTCTGACCTTTCTTTGTGGTGAATATCATCAGACAGACACCTTCACAGTGACTGTGATGACAAAGCATGAAGACAGATTAGCTTCTCACAGAAAATCTTAGAAGCACACAGCTCTTAACAAATGTTTGCTTGTGAGATGAAGGTATTTTGAATATTTTCATAACCTGTACATGAGAGAGGGAACACACAATAAGAACGTCGTGCCAGGGCTGCTCAGGGTACGAATCTCATTTCAACGCTTCTTTTTGGGACCAGCCCGATACTGGTATGTTCCCCACCTCCCACTGTGGTGTGCAAGAGCAGGAGAAGAAGCTGAATGTTAAGGACAAAAGGCACATCATCACTTGCACAAGCAGCTCTGCAAAAAAGGTAGAAGATGACCAGAGAACAGTAAGGTAAATGAAGTGAACGCCATTAGACCTTGTTGGAGCATATGGTCCTTAATTACTGCTTTCAGAACACTTTGATGTTCTTAGGAAGAGAGTATATAAAGTTCAAAATGACTAGCTAATAAGTGAGATTTTCAAAAGCATTTAAACAGTGAAGGAGTTCCAGAGACCACTAAGTTACATAGGGTAGCTTTTAAAATTCCCACTCAAGATGATAAACGTATGTCCCACTGTTTGCTAAAAAGCCTTTCTTCTCCAGTGGTGTGGTATTACTTGCACAAGTTTTGTAGTCATTTTTTTCCTTTAACTGAAAGCATAGCCTCAGTGTATCTCTATACATGTTGTGTAATTGCAGATTTGGAATTTGCATTTTTTAGATTACCAGACAATAAAAAAAAAAAAAAAGAGATTGCACAGATATGCACCACCCTTCATTAGAGGCAGTGATATTCTCTCCCACCCAGTCCTGCCCAACCAAGACAATATTGCACATACGCCTCCAGACAATGAGACTACCACACCTTTTGCCTCTAATTAAAATTATTAAGTCAAGAAGGAAAGAAAAGCATTTCAGTCTGTGCTTGTTAGCCAAATGTCTTGATAAAACTGAACATGTTCTGCTGCTGCCCACCATCTGTTCTTATAAATACTTCTTAAAAACACTGAACAGGAAAACAGATTCGTCATCACTGACTTTCACCATTTTATACAAACTCTGCCCTCAGGTTTTTCTTTAAGTAAGAGAATAAACATTCATAGAATGGGAGAAATTTTTCTCCCACTGAAACAATTTTGCATTTGAGACATTATGCAATATAATATGCCTTTTCCTTTAGTAAGTTAAAAAATAAACAAAACCCCCAAACACCTAGACTTTACCATAGTGTCCAGTCCTGTCATGATTCCCAGTATATTGCACATGATACAATGAAGAAATCCCAGTTGATGCAATACAGCAGCCCAGCTGTTGATAAATATGAGTTGACAAGAATGTTGATACTGTTTCTTAGCAGACTCCCCATTGAATTTTAGGTCCAGTCATCATCCCCAGGCTTTGAGTGGGCTACTCTAATTATTTTGCCATTGGTTACTTCCTTAAAAGCTTCACCTCAAGTACAATGCTGTAGTTAATGGTGTCTGTAAGACAAAGGAAAACGGACTTTGCCTGAGGTCAGTGCTCATCTCTAAAGACATTGTTCTTCATGGCTTGAAAAACAGAAAGCATTTCGTCCTACTGCATGCAGGGTGGAATGTGAGTTTCCTTTCCATAGATAATTGCAAATAATTCTTATTTTTTCTAACTACTCTTCTTTCTTCTCACATAAGCTCCTCCCAAGTGTCAGCTTCAGAAGAGGGGTGAATAAATGGTACCAGATATCAACATTAACCCATCACAAGAAGGTCAGAAGTGGCTCATACAGGTGCAGGTACCAAATTCCTTAGAGCTTGACTTCAGGCAGTACAGAGGTCACTCTTTGTTTGGCAATTTTTGGTGAGATAAAGGCTGAGTGTGAAGATTTCCCGAATACCAGGACTGTTTAAGAAAAAGCTGCTCAGCTGATATTAAATCAGTTGTGGGAGTGTTGGTACTAATCCCGTCAAAGACCTGTGGCATTCCAGGTCGTGTGAGGCCAGGGCTGCTTGGTAAGGAGCAGTTGTACCTTCTCCTCAGGCCAGTGCAAAGCTCTGCTTGCTGCCAGAAGGGACAAGAACAAGAGCAGGACAGAGAAGTCTCTGATACCAATTATAAGAGTGTGATTATTTTGAACTGCAGAAGTACAAGGTCAAAAAGAACAGGAGTAGCAAGTACTGAAACGATAACAGGCCTATCTAGAAAGCTTCTAGCATAGAGCATTCACCAAAAGAAAAAGAAAAAAGAAAAAAAAAGAAAAAAAGAAAAGCCTTTTCCAGTCTTCTACAAATTAAATTCCACATTTTGAAATTCTCCCTAGAAATTCCTTAAGAGTAAGCTTTCGTCTGCAATTTCTGGTACCATCCATTTCAGGTTAGACTGGAAATATTGTGAAAGAGGCTCCTAACTTGCTAATATCCCAGGCTCTCTAGGCTCTTGACTCCCTCATATTCAAACCCACAAACTTCTCAGAACTTAATGATCTTAAAGGTCTCTTCCAATCAAAACGGTTTTATGATTCTATGATATATGAGAGACTAAGAATGTTATCGTTTAAGACTGAGGACATTAGATTGGCTTCAAAAGTCAGAAACAAAACTTTGCATCATTGCCAAGGCTGTTTCTATGCCAGCTGAGGTGAGAACAAAGAGGAAAGGTGAGGATGAAAATAGGCACTTGAATCTGTTCCTGTTTTTTCTCCACACATTGAAGTTTTTGATTTTTCCTCTCCCTTCCTTGTTTTCAGCTGCATGCAAATTACATAGTAAAGTGAATATTTTAAGCTATCTAAAGTTTTCTGAAGGCAATGGGATGGAATTGCACTAACTGCTAATACGCACTGGGTTAATCCATAGATTTATATGACATTTTTGGAAATTTAAGTCCATGAGAGGTTTCAAATACAACTTTATATACTGCAGTTGCTTCACACTGTATCTTGTTATTGCAGCATATGGCCATTTCAGGTGTTGTTGAGTTCACAGTTTCCCTCTAAAAAATCTCAATAAGTAGAGGCACAGAACTTTGTTTCAAAATTCTGGGGGGGAAAAAAAAAAAACAAACCAAACCCAAACTCTCACCATCTCAGATCTCTGAAGTTCTGGAGTTGTCCTAAATTTGCATCCTAGAACCACAAAGCAAGAAACTGAAAGGCAGAAAAGGAACATAGAAAGAGACTGACACCTGTTTTTCCCTTCACCTGCCTGAAACAGGTAGTAGCTTATGACATTAATTTCTAATTTAGAGAGGAGTTCATAAATCTTTTATATATATGCATACACAAATATACATATAAATATACAAATGTATGTATGTAGAGATGCATGTGTGTGTGTATATCGGTATATAATAGCTAGAATCAAATAAAATACAAACAGTACTTTTGGGGCCCAATGCAGTACCCATCATTGTTGGTGGCATCTAGAAAATATCTTAAAGATGCACTGGTGACTTCTAACACAACTATATGACATTCTAATAGAACTCTAGAACACTTGTATAGGCATGAGCAGAACAAGAATGACTCTGATCCATGTTCATTATTATCATATTAATAAATTATCAGTTGGGCTCATTGAAGTTTTTATAAAAAGCGTCCTTCAGACCCTCATAGCTTTGTAAAAACATTTCATAACCAGATGAGACATTTTTCTATTTCAGATTTTCCAAATGCTATGAGGCCATTCTTTCCTCAGTGTCCATTAGACTATGACAGAAGGAAAATTAGCATTAAAAGAAATGTTTTCTTTCAGCTTTTTGATTACATTTTTGCTTGGGTTTTTTTCCCCTGCTTTTCTTTCTTCTCACCCTGCTTTGTTATTCTTCAGCCTCTCAAAGCTTCCACATCACTGGAAGCATTACTATGGGAACAGGAGGAGTTCTGAGTAATGACAGAGTAACATCTGTTAATTTAATTTTCCTTTCTGGCACTTATATTTTTACAAACCTGAGAAGGTTTAGAAAAGTTATGGAAGAATGAAAGAAAAATGTACACATTTGCTTGTGAGAGGGAAGAAAAAGCTCAACCTGCCTGCAGTTACTTTCTTATATTTACTGGGGGGGGGCGGGGAAAGGAGAGGAAGGAATTCATTAAAAGAGAAATCAGTATTTTTAGTGTGCAAAATGTTTTACAAGTTGAAAAATAAGATAAATATCTTAAATGGTTCCTGTTTGGTTCTTACAAAAACCAACCAAACAAAAAACCCCCAAAAAACAAACAAAAAACAATTAAAATCCACTTTTCATCCATTTCTAACCAGAGCTGTGGTTCCATCTTCCACATGAACAGTAATGTGAATCTTTCCTGAATTTCTACATAATTCCTTTAAACATTTCATCCTTATTGTCACTGAATATCCAGCATATTTTTTTTAAATGAGCACCATTAAACACATGTGACTCACTAGTGATGATGGCATAGCTTGGGACAACATTGGTGGCTTCCACACCCAGTTTTATGTCCTGCTTTCTCTTAGCAGTTCTTCCCCTTGCTCCAGGGATGGCTCAGCAGCACATGAAGCTCCTTCACCACTCAAGTTTGGAGGAAACAAGGATCCATTTCAATTTCCCTTAACACACCTGCCTCTAATTTATAGCAGCTCAGCAACTTCTCCTGAGCAGCCACAGCACCTCTGCAGTGGAGGCAAGAGCTTCTGAGAGCAGAGTAGATTTCCTGGCTGAAATCAAGGGCAGAGGCTGGGTACATTAGCACATGCTACGTCTTGCATTAAGAAACATTTGAGGAGTAATGCGCTCAGTGAAAACAAAATAGAGCTTGGCAGCAATCTAAATATTTAGGGGGCATGGGAGGGCGAAGATAGGCTGCTATTAAGAGTAGTCAGATTGTCATGTGGATCTAGAAAAATAATGCTTAGGAAGTGGCACCAGGGAGATACAAAATCAACCCTTGACAATATACTCAGAATTTGCCACTGTTTCTAATTAAGTCCAGGTAAAAGAGCACATATTACTGCTTTAACAGGTACCCCAGCCCTTTGGCTCAAGGTGTACTGTTTTTTAAATGGTAGGTGTTGGTATACAGAGAAAGCATTTGGGAATGTTTCCCCACAACTTTCAACACAAATTACTTGAAATTGATCCCCCGTCTTAAAGATAATGCCCACAAAAGTTCTCCTTGTCAGGTAGCAAAGTATAAAACAAAGACACGGTACGCTGGCTTTGTGACTTAAAAAATGAAGTGAAAGAAATTATTGGGCAGCTGGTCTTCTAGAGTTAAACAATCCTGTATTTACATGCAAGCCCCAAAATATTAAACAAATGCAGATGGGAGCATTCTTTGGAGATGTGGCTGATTATTTTCCCAACCTGATGTGTCATCAGCAGCCTAGATGCTACCCTTAGAAAGAATGCAGCCTTACAACATGTATCTTTGTACATCCAGTTTCTTTTTTAAGAGTCTTTGTCTTCTCAAAGCAACCAACATATTTCCTGAGAAAGCAACTGTGTGTTGGTACAGGAAGCTGCACAGGTGACAGTTTAATTTAGAAAAGTGTAGCAGAATGTTTGGACGAGGTGGTCTTAAAGGTCTTTTCCAGTCTAGAAAATTCTGAGATTCTGTGATATATGACATTAAAAATTGATTCTCTGAAACAAAGCAGGCATAGCTTTGGTCTTATTGTCAAAAATGTATTTGCCTATCCTATACTTTATTCTCATTTTCCTGAGATAGCTTTCCTAGGAATTTCTTCAAGTCAGCAGGCAAGTGTGCTTATCCAATCTTGTGGGACTCCTAAGAATGTTTGTCAACAGGCTTCAGGTTCATCAGCACAGGCTTAAGCAGTCAGGGATGGAGGTGATGACAGTAAAAGAGGTTAGTAGTCAGATCTCATACTGGGGTATTCCCATCTCTAACAGCAAGGCTGATGTCTCTAGGGAACCACACAGGTCCAAGCAACAGCACAAAGCACCACGAAGGCTAATTTAACATTACAAATGCATACAACACGGTATGTCAGGTAAGAGCATTTGTAATTGTGTTATATTAATATTGGGTTGGGTTTCTTTGAGGAGTTACAAAGTTCTGGCCCAAGAAAAGTGCAGTATTAGAGACTGCATCTTTCAGTGCTGAATCATCTCAGACAGAGAGTCTGAAGGAAAGACTGATGTTGAGTGCTTGTATATATTGTTAGACCAGGTCCTGCAAATGCCTTAAGTATAAAGCAGCCACTGTACACCACAAGAAGCAAACCAATGCTGCGTGCCCTATAATCTTGTCTTTAATCCACTGCTGATAAATCCTGCAGGAAACTATTAAAGCAAACATTAGCAAGTTAACCCATGTAAGAGAGGAAGAAACAAACAGGCAGAAGCACTTTACGTTATTCACGAATTTGTTGTCATGAAGACTGTATTGTCTTGCTTTCACCACCAGTTTGTAACACTCAGTTATGCGTATAGAAGGCGTCTTTGGCCTGGTCATTTTTACATTCTTGGTAATCTCTGGTCCTTTGTGATTTTCACTTTGTTTTTGATATCATACCAAATACATCTTATTCTTCAAAGTGTCAGAAACTGGTGATAAAAATCACTTGGGAGTGAGTATTGGTGGACTCACCCACCAGAGAAACTGGCTTTTAACCTTGCAGTGAAGGGGAGGAGAGCATCTGATTTAGCACTCTCTAATAGGCGAGGCACTGCTAAAACGTGGGACAGCTGGAAAACTCCATCATAGCAGAGATGTGAGATATGCCAGATTCTGTTTGGGGCTCCATGATGTGTGTTTGATAGGAGTGATGAAGTCCACAATCTTGTTAGTCTCCCATTCTCAAATTCTTCCTCTCACAATCACCTTTACTATCTTTAAGGAAAAGATTTGCTGCTACTTTCACCAAATCTCAGCCCCCCCATTTAACAGACGCGCATTCTCTGATATTTTCTTCTGCATTCCAGCTTCTTTTAAGGGATAAAGCTTAGAAAACAACAAGGAAAAGCTCATGCATTCAACTTTCCACTATTCTGGTCACGGGGATGGAAATCGTTAATAACTTTAAATGGGAAGTTTAATGGGAAAGTACTAAATTAGTTTAATGGAAAGGGATTCTTAGCTTAAACATAGCAGTATGTAAATGCATGAGCAGAAGGTTCAAAGGCAGCCAAACTGCTTCAGGTCTCCTGAGCCCAGGAGTAGGAGGCTGAGGCACACTAACGTGGCTGGTCCTGGGTGGTACAGTCAGTGCTCAACAGACCTAAGCTGCCTAACACTGCTGCTCAGTCAAGACCGTTCTGATGTGCTCCAGCCCTTCATGCAGCCAGATCTGGCACTCCTGAAACCATGCTCCATTTACCAAATAAAGAGGTAACCCATTCAGAGGCAATGGAGCTGACTGGTTCCATTTACACCAGATTTGATGAGGAATCTCTGTGTGGATCATAGAGAGATAGGATCCAGCACATCTTTTGCATTTTTACTCAATAAGAGAAACTTCTTTTCCATGTTGCAGCGTGTGTGTTCCCTCTATAATCTTTATAGAGGGAATTACACACACAGCTGGTGTACAGCTGCTACCTACAAAGGACCCATATCTCTGGGCAAACAAAGCAGTAAATGGTTTAGCTGTATAAGGTGGCACCTTAATAAACAGATTCTCTTTTCCTGTGCATTCATTCCTGAGTATCTGCTTATATTTTGGAACATTTATGGTGTTGAGGATAATTTATCATTGTTGAACACTACCTTCTTTAAAGGATCTGTTTCTTTCAGTAAAAAATATTAGCTGGCCACTCTCCATATGATTCTTTATACAGGCAATGTTGCAGATTTAAACAGGACTTGGGGAAACTGCAAGGGAACAGAGATCATAGATGAAAATTCAGTGGGATATGATATAAGTAGTCCACCACAGTACAAAATCCAACAAAAAACTACAGGGTTGTCCCTCCAAACCAACAAAAGCATGTTTTACTAGCTGCCAAAGTGCAATGTGCAGGGAGAGTTCGGCACCTCTGAATGGCAGGGCTGAGCAGGGCGGTGTGCCAGTGCAAACCCCTGGCAACAGGGCACCTAATTCCTGCCATCAGCTAACTAAAGTAGGGCAGTGCCAAGCTTTCCTCAGAAGTTCACAGTGAAAGGACAATGGCAATTATTACAAGTTGCAGCAAATTAAATTCTTGCTAGATACAAGGACAAAAATGTTCACAGTGAAGCTCATCATGTACTGGAAGAGGTTTACCAGAGAGGTTGTGGAGTCTCAGTTCTTGCTGGTATTCAAAATTCAACTTGTCACAGTCCTGAGCAACCTGCTGTAGTTGTACTTTGAGCAAGAGGTTGTACTGGATGATGACCCATCAGTCTCTTCTGACCTACATTATCTTGTGTTTCCGTGAACGTCTCTCTAAAGTTGGATGCTCATGGAGAAATGCAGTTAAGAATATTCATTTATTTGGAACCCATCTCCAACAAGTGCCTACTGAAGAAAAGTCCTGTGACTGCTTATTAAAAAAATGAAAAAAAAAAAAGACTGCAGTTTCTTTTAAAACTCGGAACAGTGGTGATGCCAATACTCAGGTCTTACATGATATCTTGCTGGCTAAAGCACTTGCCCAAGAAATAGCTATCCTTAGTAGCGCTATCCTTATCCAAGCAGGTTCAAACATGTAGATCAGCATATATCATCAGTAAATTCACAGATGATACCAAGTTAGGCGGGAGTGTTAATCTGCATGAGGAAAGGGAGGCTCTGCAGAGAAATCTAGATAGCTTATATCGATGGACCAATGTTAATGGTATGGGATTCAACAAGGCCAAGTGCCAGGTCCTGCACTTGGGCCACAACAATTCCATGCAATGCTACAGGCTTGGGGAAGTGTGGCTGGAAAGCTGCCTGGCAGAAAACGACCTGGGGTTTCTAATTGACAGGAGGCTCAATGTGAGCCAGCAGTGTGCCCAGGTGGCTAAGAAGGCCAATGGCATCCTGGCCTGTATTAGAAATGGTGTGACCAGCAGGAGCAGGGAGGTGATTATCCCCCTGTACTCAGCACTGGTGAGGCCACAGCTTGATATTGTGTTCAGTTTTGGGCACCTCAATACAAGAGAGATATCGAGGTGCTGGAGCTGGTGCAGAGGAGGCAAAGAAGTTAGTAAAGGGCCTGGAGAATAAATCTTATGAGGAAAGATTGAAAGAGCTGGGACTGTTTAGTTTGAGGAAGAGGAGGCTAAGAGGAGACCTCATCTCTCTCTACAGCTCCCTGAAGGGACAATGTAGAGAGTTTGGTGCTGGTCTCTCCTCACAGGTGATTAGCGATAAAACAAGAGGGAATGGTTCCAAACTACAACAGGGTAGGTTTAGACTAGACATTAGGAAAAAAAAATTACAGAAAGAGTGGTCAACTACCTGAATAGGTTGCCCAGGGAGGTGGTTGAATTACCATCACTGGATGTATTTAAAGGGCATTTGGATGTGGTGTTAGGGAATACGGTTTAGGAATGAACTTTGCAGAGTTGGGTTGACGGTTGGACTTGACCCCAAGGGTCTTTTCCAACCTCAAAGGTTCTATGATTCTATGAAATAAGGATTCTGAAGAAAGGCTGAGGGATGTGAAGGAGCCCAGCCCTGTGGTGGAAGGTTAATGTCTTCTTCTAAGAAAGGCAATCTTCATATCTGGTGCTGGACTATCTTTTGTATAGGTTCAGATGGAAAAACAGCCATGGAGCTGGGCACATGCAAAGTTTTATTCCCTTTCCAGCTCTGTTGTAGCTCTTGGGCTGCAGTCACACTGCCCCTGGTTGCTCCCTTCCTGGCCCTTTGAGTCATGTATAATTTATTCTGCCAAGACCCAGCTTCAACAACAAGCTTTGAGTTTCTTCCCCTCCCACAGCTGGCCTGCTTATTAGGCTCTTGAGAAACATATGTTTGTGCTTCTCCAGACTGAAAAAGATCTAATATTGAGGTTTCCTTGGGCAGGCCCCCTAACCACTGTACCATTAACTAAAAAAAAATACTCCACACAGTAGTGCCATCCCCATTACCTCCTTCATCATAATCAAGGCATGTTTTCAAAGAGCTTGGCCCCTGCTGAGCTCTGCAGGCAGCCGAACACCGTCCGTGGGCGTTAGGTGTGCTCTGGGAACAGGCAGTGGAACGGGCCCCGAGGGAGCAGGGCCAGGAGCTGCCAGCTTCCTGCATCCCGCCCTTCCAGCACCAGGACACGGATCCATGCAGCGCTTCTGGCCAAGCAATGAAGCAGAACTGGAGGTGTCCAGGGCACGGCAGGACCTTCCTTGTGAGCACAGGCAGCCCTGAGCCCTGCCAGCAGCTGTAGAGAGTCTTCTTGGATTGCTGCTTCAGAGACAGATGCCCCCCATGGCATGCCTTTGTGAACCTCAAGCCCTGTGACACAGCCAGTTTACACACCTACAGCTTCTTTGGGCTTTCACGCTCACATCCAGTGCTCTGCTTGAAACACATTCGGGGCATCATGGCACGGTCTCAAACTCTCTGTACCTCGTTTCTTCTTTCTCCTCCTAAACCCTCTTCTACTTGTCTTTCTATCCCGTCACGGTGCTCTTCTGCCCAGGCAGTCCATGCACTTTTTTTCAGTGGGCATTTTCTCTCTACACATTTCCCCAGCAGAGAAGAACTGCATGTGTGTGGGAGGACTGATACCTCCCAAACACACTCTGGTTGTGTGGTACCCCAGTTGCTAAGTAGCCTGTGAGATTCACAGACTGCTTCAGAAGGAACCCAAGGAGCTGAGAGACCCCTCAAATTAATAGAAATAACTTCAGGTCTAGACTGAGAAAAATCTCAACATCCTCTAATGCTACCAGCTTCTGATCCCAGAATTTTTCTACCAGTTTAGCCTTTGTCTTTCACCATACACACCATGAACTATCATTTCTTTTTTTACTGTGTCCAGACTTGTTCCAATAGAGCATTACTGCAACCCCATGACAAGACTAGTATGGACTAAAGGTGCCACCCACATTGTTTGTGACCATGTTTAAGTATTGAAACCTAATTTTTGCTGTTGTTCTTCAGAAATTAAAATAATACTTTTCAAGTAACTCCTATGTCAAAAGTAAACTAAGACATCTATTTGCAGACTAAGCTTTTTGATTTTCCACTTTGGAAGGCACTTGTGGTTTAAGAGTAGAGCACTGGTGTCCAAATACCCCCATCCAAGTTTCTTTTGTGCTGCTCACTTACGAATCTTTCCATCCTTGAACACTTGGATTACAGCAAACCAGGGAATGAGTCAGGATCTTAGACTAGGAAATTACCTAATCACCTCATTACAGAACACGATGTGTGCCTACTTCTTCAATTACTTTGTCTGCCAATCTTCTTGACAAAAGAAGTATGGTTTTGGAAATATTTTGACTCAAATTTCTGAAATCAAATTTCAGAAAAATTTCATTTAAATGAAAATCAGCTGTAGTCTTTTCCTCCCACCCAGACTCCTGCTTCACAATTTCCTCTTTCAATGTCCCATTTTTAAAAATATCCTGAATCTCCATGTGCTTCTCCTGTTCTTTCTCAGTGATGAGCTCTTCATAGTACAAAATGTGCCATGTACTATTGAAGGCCAGGAGGTGACAATCTACTGTACTCTACTCTATGAGATTCCGACTAGAAGTGACAAAGACAGAGTAAAACCTCCCTTTTCCTCCTTTGAAATGGCACAGTACGCACTAAGGAGAAGTGGCACAATTCAGAGAAACTTCAGGATGAAACAGAAGGGCTGGAACACCCCAGAGAATGCAAGGAACCATATAGTACAGGTACCAGAGAGGGTGACACAGGGATATCCAAATAGTGTTACCCAGAGACAAAACACCACTAACACCACTGGCACATGGCCATAGATAACAAACCTACTTACCAGCTACAGAGCAAGTGAAGTTTTTCTGAAGCATGCTCTTCTCTTCAGCGCTCAGTGATCTGGCTGGATTTGCCATCTTGGGCTTAATGCCAGCGATGTCAGGTGTGAGTGTGTCTGCTCTGCAGTCCTGGTAGCAGGAAACCAACAGGGACCAGAAGGGGCTCTGAACATAGTCATCTGGAGTTCAGCATGGGTCCTTAAGGTAAAGGCTTTATTATTACCAGGGTGGAAGAGAAGAGGGTGGGGGAGACTGAGAATGAGAGAGGAGAAAGGAGGGAGGAACGGTACTGCTGCATTTAAAGTTAGTGAGCTCAGTTTAGTTGTGCTTCTTCATTACTTCCTTAGACTCTGCAAGACAACAGCAGTGAACCCAACAGCAGACTGGACTTGGCTCTGCAGGCAGCTGAGCTGTGCCTGGGTGACATTCCTCCTAAACCAGTAAGTGCAAATGGTCCCCAGCTGGCTCTATCATCCAGCAGAATAGTGTCCCAAAACACCAGCAGGTAATTGAATGTTAACTGGCCTGGCAATTTATGTTGCACAGTTGGTTGTATAACGATCTGACAAAAATGTTAGGGTCAGCTATCAAAGGGATCCTTTTAAAAACCTCAAAAAACATAAGCTCGAATGCCTTCCTATAAACCCAAGGATCTACATTATGTCTCTGGGTGCTTATGATGAGCATTATTCTCAACTTATTGGGCTTCCCCTGGCTGTCATACACATTAGTGTAATGTGTGTTGATACTCGTACCTGGCCTTGTGGGTTAGTGTGAGGTTTCCCTCTAGGATCCCCTCAAGGGATCTGTCTTGCTCTTTTACTTGTGCACAAACAGTGTGGTCTCCCCATCCCTCTGGTGCTTAGCCTTGAAAAGTGCTCCTGAGATTGCAGGTGCCTGCACAACCCACCCCGCAGGCATAACTGTACTATGTAGTAAAGAACTTTCCTGCCTCAAAACAATACCACCTAAGTGGTCTGAACAACATAGGGATCTGGGGAAAACTACACTGCTCTTCTCCAAGTACAATTGTCCAGTCTCTCTTCTCATATTGATCCTTAAATTGCACACAAAGCAGGAGACTGGACGAGCCAGTGAGGAGAATCCCACAGAAGAGAGGCTAACTGACAAAAAAGCCACCAAAATCTGCCTCATGCACTACTGAAGTACTCATAACCTCTTGAAACAAATGCCAAAGGAGAGACTAAAATGGAAGAATATCTTTTTTTACTGTAATGTGCTTAGCAAAATCCACTGGAAGAGCAGACACCGTGAATTCCAGTTATATGTTAATGTTAAGTCTCTGCTGTGCCTACCACTCACTCTTGAAACTAATTTATGTCAAAATACACTAAGATTCTCCCCTTAATTCTGATGCATTTTCCATTGAAGCAATCAGAAGTTTTTCCATTGCTTTAACTGTAAAATACCTTCTGGAAAAAAAAATCACAAAAAAACAAAACAAACAAAAATCAAACAAACAAAAAACCCACCACCAAAAAACCCCACACACAAACGCAAAAAACACCAAAAACCTAACACTAATACTTGTCATAACTACTTAATAGGTAACTACAGCACACAGTTTCATAACTATATTTTATACAGTCATACATTATTAACTTGCGTCTTGTGCAGTATAGTTAACTACAAGATTAAATAGCTGTTATAGCACATTTTAGCAGGAAAAGGAATATTAAAATTTTACTGGAATGATTTAACATTTTCTAGTGAATTTGCTATAGTGATTTAAGTGCACTGCCTGCCTCCTCTTCTGGCTGTGCTCAAAAATCAAGGGCAGGCTGAGAAACTTTGGCTGAATAACAGGGAGGTTAACACGAGACTGAACCAATTTGCAAATCTTCTGGCCTGTCTTGAGCAGGAAGCAAGAAGCCAAAGGTGTTTTGCTAATCCCATAACTGTTTCAGTGCTGAGGTCCATTTCTTTGTGCTGTGCAAGCACTGAAGAGAACTCCAGAGCACATTGTGTTCAGCCCCTCCTGAATCCATCCACATGTGACAGATATCTAACTGGTTCTTACAAACCTCCAGTGAAGGAGATATGCAATACAGTGGTGCTTAGCCACTGGCTTTATTTTTTCATATGCAACTTAAATCTTCTTTTCCGCAAATTAGACTCTTCTTTTATACACTTCCCAGTGGGCATGTTAAATATTTAGTTACTCTTTAAACAACCTTTAAGCAGTAACAATGCTTTTCCACTTCACAACATCTTATGCTGATTTACACAAACTGAGCAGCTGGGCTACAGTTTTAAAAGGGCTGTTCTGCCAGCACCAGGCACTTAGGGGACTGATGATGGCAAATCAAGATTTATGTTTTCATGTTCAAGTGTTTTGTGATTCTTATGCACTTAGTTTGACAATGACAGTAAGATATTGTGAACTTACAGCTCTAATGGTGACCTGTAGAAACTAGCTGTTCGAGGATGGATTGTGCGCACGAATGATAGACAGCAAGATGGGGTTTTACTCTCAGAAAAAGCACCAGTTCATTCTCTCATCATGTTCTCAATTTTGCTCCCTCTAATGCAATTAAATTCACCTTAAAAATGAGGGAAGGAGAAAGAGAATTAGACCTTAGTTTTCTCCTAAATAACTTTCAACAGAAGGTTGTTGAAGTTTTTCAGGATTCACAACAGGATTTTTAATTCCAACCAAGATGTCACCTGAGAGTTCTTGCTTTCAAGGATAGATTACTCTGTTTCTTACAGATACCTGGTGCATTTATTTTGTGTGAATGGTCCTTCTGTAGGAAATTCTTGCAACTGTTCCCTCATGGAAAGAGACTGCTCTAGTCT
>WEIS01078952.1:1983-24782 GCA_013389965.1 Todus mexicanus | reverse complement strand
TAGCAGTTTCTCACAGAAACCACTTCTACAGCTCCCTGCTACCAAAACTATGCCACAAAACCCCAATACTGTATCAGAGAAGGAAAACCACTTAAAAGGGAAAACCTTTTAAAACCTTTAAAAGGGAAACCATGAAAAAGAAGCATGCTTCTCCAGCTGACTGGAGCCACTTAACTTTAACCCACTCTATTATTTTTAGTTTGATTTCCTTGAGAAATGAAGCCTAGCTGTTAGTACCTCTATCTGCTCGTCCATATGTTCTCCTTCCCAATAATTTTTTAGCACAACTGATTTCCACCCCATTTAAAAGAGAATGGAAGGCTGAAAAGTAACTTGTTCCTGTATGTCTCTTAAAAATTGGGGATTAGGTGATGCCCCACTCCCTCCGTAGGGGAAAAATCATAAATAACGCAGGTGGTATCTGCTAGGCCAAATGGTGACTGCATTTTGCGTTGCATTGCAGTATGCATTTTGGTCTATTAGGAAACAAGCACGTGGTCCTAGGCTAGCCACAGCATGCTGTTTCTTTTTCCTACAAAGGATGTCACAGGGGATATGATGGGATCTGGCTTTCATTACAGCAGGGTGAGAGGGGATTTTGGAAACAGCAGAAAAGAACCTGCGGGGAGGCAGGCTTGGTGCATTCTATTCGCAGAGCAGCTTGCTCTACAGCAATCTAATAAGAAATACTTCTGTGGCAGCATCGTTAATGATGAGAACCCTACACACCTTTGCTACACATGCACGCTCACCTTAGCATCCTGCACCTGTGATGTGCAAATTTGAGATTGGTACCCTTTAGCAGTGGCATCCTCATGGGCTGCCACGTGACCACAGTGAAGGGAGCAATGTAGCCCAAAGAGGGGCCACCAGGCTGAGTGTGCAGCCCACCTGGGCTATAATACTGTATCCCAGGGACCAACCTCTCGAAAGTCACAGTTGCAGTGCCTCCTTGATCCCAGCTGCAAAAGGACACCCTTTTGTGAAATGCCTGGAGAATGACTGATGAAAAGCCCGGTGTGAATGTTAAGTAGCACTTCATTACTGCTGCTCCTCTCACCAGAGGCAATGATTTTAGGGGGCAATAGAGCTACAGGAGCTAATTACTCCTTGAGGAAAAAAAGTTCGTACTACACATGGTAGGAGGAACTTGTATATGAAAGGTCAGTGGGAGAAGTCTTCTGTGAGCAGCCAGTGGCTTTGTGAGCTGGATTTCCTACACAGAAAGATTCCTTCTCGTCCCTCTGAAATCGCACAGAAGTCACGGGAGATCCAGGAAAGATTAATGCAGCCTGACGCTTGCTATTTTTCCTGGAGGCCTTGGCAGCTCTG
Source organism: Todus mexicanus (assembly GCA_013389965.1). Classification (NCBI taxonomy): domain Eukaryota; kingdom Metazoa; phylum Chordata; class Aves; order Coraciiformes; family Todidae; genus Todus; species Todus mexicanus. The sequence goes on along the minus strand of WEIS01078952.1, from coordinate 23,450 downwards.
TAATTACAATCAGCGCGCCTGAATCTCCCTCTGGTCCCTGTGTACTGCCCAGCAGTGACACCAGCATCAGAGAGACCCTTGCTTCAAAATTTGTCAAGCAGAACTCTGCTGAGAAATCAGACCTGCCCTGCTACGTTTCACGTTGTGGCGGCGAGAAATATTCCTTCGCTGCATAACCTTCTCATGTCAGCTGGAGCCTTAGGGACTCCTGAGCCCGGCGTGGTTCACAGACCTGTGATCCAAGAGATACATTTGCAGAGGAATGAGGGAACCATATTTCTATAGCATAACATCTCTCTCTATATATTTATATATATAAAAATAAAATAAATGAGCTGGCTTGCAACACTAGGTGGCAGAGGTGGGATCTTTTCTGCTCTGAACGCTGTCCTATAAGGCATTGCTTGTTTAAGTACAGTCGCATTTAGTTGGAGCTGCAGGAGAGAGACAGAGAGATTCTCTGTGTTTACAGCCAGCGCAGGCTACAGCGAGCAGCTAACCTGGCACCCCCTTTCTCCAACACTTGAAAGGGAGAGTGCGAGGTGATTTGGGAATCCGGCCACCGCAGGTCAGCTTTTGCTGCGACTGGATTGTCAGAGCTGCTACAGCAGATCCCAAGGGAACTGAAGGGAGACACGAATCCCATTTTCTTCGAGAGGAGAGAAGGAGGAAAAAAAAAAAGTAAATTGAGAGAGAAGTGAAGAGACGGAGAAAAAAGGCAGAGGAAGCAGAGCAAGTGAGAGAGAAGCATGAGGACCTACTGGCTGCACAGTATCTGGGTGCTGGGATTCTTCCTCTCCCTCTTCTCCTTGCAAGGTATGTGATGAGTTCTTTCTTGCAACCTTCTCAATCCATTCTGCTTGAATTGAGGCTGACGGACCGAGGATGGCCTGAAACATGGAGCTGGAAGCTGGAGCTTCCACTCCCCCCGCTTCCACTCCAAACCTTCTCTCTTTCCCCCCACCCCCTGCTCTCCCCGCAGGAAATAAGCCAAGGAGAGATCGCTGCTGGTGAATCCTTTGGTTAGAGGGCACTGCATGTGACTGACTTTGCTGCTGTATTTATGCTTTTACAGAGGGGGAGCTGGGGGGTGGGGGGGAGCACACGGTAAGATTTGCAAAGGAAAAGAGAGGTGGGTATTCCCTCCATCTACAGCCACTATTTCACACCACTTTGGGTCACAAGTCCTGATGCTCCTGGATTCTTCACCTTCCTGAGGAGAACAGTGTTAAGTTTCTTTTAGTGCGGGTTTTGGTTTGTTTTTTTCTGTTTTGTTTTTGTTGTGGTTTGTTTTTTTTTTTCTGATTTATTTTTAATTTGGTTTTGCCTGGAGAGAGGGACATTAGAGGAACCTCTGTGCCTCTGGTCTGCTTGAGAAAACACTATGTCCTTCCCCTCCACCAGAAATAAAAAAGAGAGAGTGATGGAGGAAAGACAGGAGAAGAAAATTTGTTTGGTATGGGGTTTTGTTCAGTGGAGAATTGCCAGCTGGGTTTCTTGCTTTAAGAGCCAAGTGTGAGTATGGAATTTAGTTTGAGGTGATGACAAGCATGCTAGCTGTTTTTGAGATGCTTTCTGTAAACAGGAGTTAAGGGTTAATGCATCCCATGCTGTATGTATAAATACATGTCACACATACGTATAATCATAGCCTTCCAAATCACAGCTTGTACATGATCCACACACACACTCACTCTCACTCTCACACTCACACACACTCACACTCACACACACTCATGAATATAGCAGGGAGGATGAAAAAACTCACTCTGGCACATACAGTTCTAGCTCCCCAGCACATGCAATTCCTGGAGTGCTACTCTGCCTCTCTCGCGTTCACGTTCTCTCTTCCTCTCTCCCTTCTACCTCCTCCAAGCCTTTCTTGCGTTCTGTCTCCATCCTGCACACTGGTGCTCCTGATTGCATGCATATAAAAATCCCTTGCCTATCATGCTGCGCCAGCCTTGTAAGCCTGCATGCGTGCACACATACACATGCACAGGTGAATACGTAAATAAAGCACATATATGTACTCTAGCTGGCCTACTCTGTGCCTCGGGGTCTTGCATTCTCAGTGAGTTGCGCCCTTAGAGTATATCTTGCTCTGACTCTCTTCACCACACACAGTGCTTTTCTCTCACTCTTGTGCATACTAGTGCATGAGTGCCATGCATGGAGACATGCCCAGTCGCATTATCCTCACTTCCCCTTAGCTTCTACTTTTTACACACAGTCTTGCATGTACTATCCCTTTCTATTTTGTGTCTACTAAGCAAATTCCCATACAGGCATGCTCCCTGTCGCACACATACTTTCTGTTGCAGCCTCACACTTACCTGTCACTACAAGAAGCACTCACTATGAAACCCCTCATTTTTTGCCACCTTCTCACATTTACTGAGTACTCCTTTTCATACAGTCTCACTTCTTCTTACACATGCTTTCCACCATCACATATTTTCTCTTAAACTTGCATTCTCTCAACCCTGGACTGTGAATCCAGCACCAGCACCTTCCAGCTGATTTCCTCGTTGTGAAGTGGCTCTTTCTGACAAGGGAGGAGGATTTTTTGCAGCACACAGGATATACATGGGGTGAGATGAGGACCAGCACTTGTGCAATGTAAGTAGATAATGCCAGCAATGAAGTTGCGTAGCTTGATGTGAACTTCCCTCTGCTTTGGAGGAGTAGGCACAGACCTGTCAAGGAAGATGTCAAGGAAGATGGACTCTGGCAAATCACATCAACTCTGCATGTTTCCTAGCCTGTAGTCAATGGTGCTTGCTCCACACAGTTTTCAAGTCATAGGCCTTTACCAAGTTGTGACCAGATGCTAGCATAACCAGAAGCTTGTTTAGTACTTTCTTAAAGCTGCAGCTTATGCCAGGCTACAGGCATTTACAGGCTTTTACCTCCTGTTTCACTGAGTTACTATTGCCACAGTTGTGTCAGCCACATCTATTCTAATTTTGAAGGCATCAGAGAAGGTCCTTTGAGGGCTATCTTACCAGGTACCCTCTGAGAAAGAAGAAGCAACACAGTTTTGGGATGGGATAGGTGTGTGTGGGTGTGCACGCGTGTGTGTATGCAAACCTGGAGCTGCTTTTTCTACTGCTCTCAAACTTCAGATGTGATACAAATCAGACCCTGTCCACTGCTGGATCTAGTTTCATAGCCAGTAGCTATTTCCTTACTGTGGTCTGGACAGTGAGAGGATGAGGAAGCAGGAATATTGGGGCTGCATGGGAGGAATAGGGCACCTCAACAAGCAAGCCTGAAGATATTCAAAGGAGCTAAAAGGGAGTGGGAAAGTATTGTGCCCTTAAAAAAAACCCCAAACCACCAAACAGTTATTTCAAATAAATTGTTATTCACTGGAAGCTGTGGTAATAAGCCTTGAAGGCTTCTGTAACCCTGCCGAGCACGACTCTGTGGAGCTCTTTCCCTAGGAAACTGCAGCAGTGGCTCTGACAGGCAGTGACCCCAGTCGGACCGCTTCCAAGTGCTTTCTGAGCACATCCCTCCAGAGCCAGCCAGCTGAGCCTGTGCCTCTGCAAGCTATCCAAAACTTACCCGTGCCTTCTCTCCCCCTTTTCCTCGCTGTCCACTTGGGGGTGTACCGGCGAACACAAAAGCAGCTCCTCGTCTTTTTCTGTTCTCCCAAAGCCGCCAAACGTGGGGGTGAAGGGGACTGATGCCAGCGCTGCTAGGCATGGCCGAGCTGAGGCTGAATAGCAGGCAGTGGGGGTGCAGGAGAGGAAGCACAGCTGAGGCTGGCAGGAGACCTACGGGCTCCATGATGCCAAGTGGCCAACACAGGCTGCCTCCTCCAGCGCCTCTGCCAGGGAATATGCAATGGGTTGCCTGTCCCCCGCCTGCCTGAGCTTGGGGGCTCTGGCACAGAGACAGACTTTGCTCCTTCTCCTCTAGAGACTCTACACAGGGTATCTCTCTCAATATATTTATTTATTATTATTATTATTTTCTGATTTCTGGATTTCCTTTATTTCACGGTTCAGGATTCTTGCATTTCCCTGCCAATGCACTTCCAGTCCTCGTTCGGAGGCAGGTGGCTCAGAGGCAGGATGAGTGTTCCTCCTGCATGGTGCACTGGCCTTTCTGCCCTGTAGGGGCTGGAAGATTAAAAGTACCTACACACCCCAGCACTGCTGGTGGGAGGGATTTTTCTAGTGGTATGCTGCAGCTTTTCCTTCAAACGGATTCGTCTCTTAGCGCGGTGTGCCTCATAGCTTCTGATAAAGATCAGATTCTTGAACTGGACTAAAAAACTGAGTTTTTCTTTTTCTTTTTTTTAAAAATTTTTATTTCCTTGTTTTCTTCCCAAGTCAAAAATTGGGTATGTGGGGATGGGGAGGAGAAGCAAATTATTTGAGTCTATCAAAAATTGCATTTTGATAGGTTAGAAGAATTTCATGTTGATGTTTTCACTTTTACTTACTATTACTCTAACTTAGTTGTCAATATGAGAAGTAATTTTGATTCCCCTCCTTGAGCATTTTATTTGAAAAATGAATGCCTTGGAAAATTATACATTTTCTTCAGTGTTGCTTTACATTGAAAAGTCTTCTAAACACTTTCCCTTGAAAAATAACAGCTGTTTAAAATCAGTAATTTGCTAAAATATCCCAGCTTGTTTTAATGAACCTCCCCTACAACTCCACCTCATTGGCTGATTGCAGGAGATTTTGTGCTTTAAAAAAGAAAAAAAAAAAACCACAACAAAAAAACCCTTCAGAGCCAATTTAGTGAAATATGTGCTTTAGGAAAGGACATGCAGAACTGGTCTGCATAGTACTGGCAGTATCTATTTATAATGCATTTTTTGAGCTGTTCAACGGTGTTCATAAATGAGGAATGAGTCCGATGAAAGAAATCACAGAAGTGCTTGGGTAGGTGGAGGAGGATGCTTTAGGCTGGTACACAGTACAAATGTTATCTGTAAGGTCTCATGTTTTATAATGCTACTGGGCAACGCGGGTGTGAAAAATGATGTGTTTGTTAATGCGTGAGGTTTGGGCAATCTATAAGGATGGAAGCATGTACCCAAGTGTTTCTGTGCTGATAATGTGTAATGGATGGGGAGAACAGAGGGAGGAGCAGGAGTGTATGCGTGTGCCAGTGGTGACATTGTACCGTGTGGGTAACAGTGTGATGCAGTTGAATAATATTTAGATATTGCCGACAGGAGGAAAGAAAGACTTTTTGTGCCCTCCTGAATATACATTTCTTTCTATCTGTTCTCAGCTCTCTCTGTTGAATAAGGCAGGTGAAGCTGCCACAGACAGGACTGTATTGATGAGGTAACAACTCACTCAGCTGCCTTGCATTCCCTTAAATGATGAAGAGGTTCAATACCTAAAACAAAACACTTTTCTTGTAGGCTTAAGACAGGGAAGATGCACAGAAGGCTTTTTATCTGCAAACAGGGAGCATTAAAAAGATATCCCAAGTGTTTTTTCTAGTCCTATCCCAGTGATTGCAGACCATTTGAGTCAATAATTACCACACCAGTAAGGACCCATTTCCCTTAGCTGTTATAAATCTCAGCACTCAGCTACCTACTCAGAGGGCTTTATTATGGTAAGTAGAAATTTGTTTCATCTTTTAGTCTCTGAGACCTCCTCTCACACAAGAGTTTTGCTAGCCTTGTAATAAATACCCTAGTCCCTATGTTTGTGGGTGCTTCTTTTCAGCCTGTGAGCATCCATGCTTACACTTAGTGGCCCCAGGAGGAGATCAACTTTAAGAGTGATTCTTTCCACCTCCTTCTTCATCAAGCAATAGAGCCTCTTTCCGTCAGGTTAAGGAATATGGCTGCTGACAGCAGAGCCAATGCTTTTGAAGTTCACATCGTTATTGTGTGCCAGCTGTGCCTCCTGTAAGCTTTTGGGGTACGCCAAGACCCTTACCTTGCTGGTGGGGACTGTCCCCTTCCCTCAAGAGATTTACCCTATACAAGAGTGGTTTGCTTAAGAATGGGTTAAAGCAGAGCTGTTAATGCCCGAGTCCAAATGTGATGTAGGCCCTGCAGAAGCAGCTGGGTGTCCTGTGCAGTCACCTGGAGAGGCTAGTGGGGCTGGGCAGGCTGGTGGGGCAGTGCTGGTGATGAGGAGGTGTAACACTGCTTACTGAGTTACATGCTGTGAAGTAAAAAGAGATGGTGAAAGGTGATTAGGAGTGAATGTGAGGGAAGCCTCCTTTCTGGGCACATCTGAATGCTTGATGGGTTTTCTTGTGGAAAAGCATCAGTTGAGGTCGTTGGCTGACAGAGATTGTTAAAGGACTGAATAATCTGAGTGAAATCCATACTGGTACCAGACAAAGGCTTCCTGGAAGAGTCTGGGGAAAATCTTATATACATGCTCCTTTGAATACGTGGGCATGTGCTTTGCCAAAGATTGTCTCATTTTCTTGCAGGGTCCTGCTGGGAGGACACAGGGTGCTGCTGGGCAGTTGTGTTTGCTATCAGCAGTCCCAACACGAAAAATGAATCTTTGCCTCTTCAGCATCCCCATTTTCTTAAAGGAAGTTTTATGTGCTGTTCAGACTCAGTGAGCAATGGCTTTGACAGCTGATGTGGTCTTCCTGTTGTCATTTTACCTGGTATAAAGCAAAAAATATAAAGCACAGCTCAGACCATCTTGTCCCACTCTGAGAAGGAGTAGATAAGGTGAGCATGTGAGACACAGTCCTCTCCTTTTGTCAGGGAAGGGCAGCGATCCCTGCAGGCAGCGTGGAAGGGAAGAATGAATGCTTGAAATTTGTGATTCTTGCAGCAATAGGTGGGGAAAAAAGATAAATACAAACCTCATTCTGTGCTATGGCATTGCACCGTGGTGTTCTGGCTGCTGCTGGATATTCTGAAAGCTGAGGCATTTTCCTCTGAGCTCCCTCCAGCAGGTTGCCTGCCAGTGGGGCAGCATTACCCTGCTTACCTGTGTGGAAGGAGAACAGCACTGTGGGGGCTGCTGCTCTAATTTCTCTGAGCCAGAGGAGTATTCTCCCTGGTGAAAGCATGCAGGGCTTCACAGTGAAGTGTCTTGTTGGTCATATCTACTGTCTTAAAGCTCATAGAAAAAATTCTGCATGGCTACGTGCTGAGTGTAAAGGGCTCTTCACACTATACCTGCTTATTGGTCACCCACAAGAATAGAATATGATTTTGCTATGACTGTTTGCTGTAGAGGTACTGGACATTGAATGGCCTTTGTTTAGAATTCAACATTTGTTGAAAGGCATCTCTGAGAGGAGATGGTTTCGGGGCAAATGCAAGAATCCACATATCAAATTAACACAGGCTGGTGTGTTGTGTTGTTTTGAGGGGATGGTTTGTTGTTTGGTTTTTTGTTGTCGTTGTTCCTTTGGGGCTTTTTTAAGGTAAGAAGAAGGTGGACTTCAGAGGAAGGGTTTGGGCTTAAAGCAAAGGATGAGTATAGTCAGAGCAGTGGACTCACAGTCTGGGCTTTTGTTCCTAGGTTATATAATGACGAAGATGGCTTGTCTTTGAAATCTGTTCCATTCCCTAGGATCTGCCTCTGTATGACCTCATGAACGCAGGTTTCTGTATTTCTTCCAGGTTTGGGAGAGCTCTCCCTCTCCTTTTTCTGGTGATGTGTTTTTGACTACTGGGAGGGGGAATGTGAGACAGGCAGGGCATGAGCAGCAGGATGAGGGAGGGAGCAAGCAAGGAGACAAATGGAAGGCTATGGAGCTTTCCAAACAGGAAATCAATAGCATATCAGCACACAAACACTGGGATATGAGTATGCAATGTAAGTGTGTAATCACAGCTCCCTCCCCTATGCCCCTTAGCACTTACATTGATGGTGCGTTGCAGGCTGGAACCAATTAATCCTTAAAACCTGCTAGGCCAATCACTATTAATATTCTTCTGCATACCTTTTGACTGCTGCACCTGTATGGAACCTGGTTGTGCCTGGCCCTCAGCAGTTGACTAAAAGCTACACCAAGAGCGAGAGCAAAGGTCTTTCTGACCATGAGCTTCGCAGCCAGTGCGCTGTGACGGTTTGCTGGTAGGAAGGAGGGGTTATTTCAAGGGTCTTCTGTGGGGTTTTTGATGTGTAAATGTGTTTGAATTTGTGTCATTGTGGGTATATCTGATTGTATGAATATCTACTCTTTGCCTTGTGAAGTTATTTTGTTGTGGAATGGGATCACTTATATCACAGCATTCCATTTTGTTTATGCCTGTATACATCATTTGTGCATGAAGGTATGACCAGAGGCCTCTGAATATCTCCTCTTTGGCTTCTGGGAAGATGCATGTATGAAATGGAAGATGATGGTGGATAGATATATATATATGCATGTGTATATGTTTGAATGTGTGCTCATGACAGAAAATGCATGAGTCATGGTAAAGATGCTTGTGCCATGTTAACAAATATGGTTAAGAGCAGTGTTTTGTGCAAGGGAGATATCATGAAATGTTAGTTCAGTAGGTGAACACAGTGGGATTAGTGATAGGAATATCTGTGTAGCTCCATATGCTTTTGGAGTGACCATTACTTATGGAAGATTTGCATCCTATCTTGACATGGCAAGCAGTTATTACTGTGAAACAGAATTGCTATTGTGGCTTGGCTACCTCTCCTCATCTTTCTGTGATAGGCTCAGTGTAAGTGGCAACTTAGTCACACTTCAGTCACCTGGGTATGAAATACAGTGTAGAGACTGGAAAGGATATGTTTGACTCCTGCACTTTCATGGGAGAGTTTGTGGGAATAGAAGGAAGAGAATAAAAGGAGGCTTTTTGGCATGCACAAGCTGCATTTTGTTTAATTAGACCAACATATTCAAACATAGTGCAACCTGACTAAGCCAACCTTTCTTATGTAGCTATACTACTGTGTGCTGTATGAGCAAAAGATTTCTGGGCTGGATGCAACCTAAACCAGCAAGTCTGTGCTTTGGCTGTACCTGCATTAACACAGCCTTGCTGGTTTAACTACCTCAACAGCATGGATTCTGTCCAGCACAACTGAACTTTGTCAAGTCTAGGTTTTAGGTAGCCGAGTAAAAGCAGGATAGACCTGACTGCAGGCATGCCTCTGTGAAATGTTCTGCACTTCTTATAGATCTTCTGTGGAGGGAAGGAAACTATTTGTCTAGAAGAGTCTGCGCTGTATCAGTGTTAGGGTTTTTATTAACAGTAATTTCTCAGTGGTTCAAAGAAAAACAAAAAAATCTTAATTATACTGGCTGAAGTGGTGTAAGAGCTGCCTGTAGTCTGGGCCTCCTAAGAGGGGAAAGGTAGAAGATAGTGAGAGCTAAAGTGAGGTTGTAGAACCTTTCCTTCATTTCCATGTATTCTAGGTGCCTACTGGTTTGTGCACTATCCAGCAGCCACCAAGCTGCAACAGATTAGTCTGATAATAATAATAAAAAAGTCAGGCTGCAGCATGAGGTAAATGAGCTGTGGCATTGCCCCAGAGGGACCTAGAGCTAAGGTCAGCAGTACAGAATCTTCCTTCTCTTCTAGTCTGCTGTGTGTGTACAGGAAAGGGAGAAAAGGCCATTCTGACTGGCCTTGCTCTGTCTTTCTTGATGCAAAGCTTTGTAGCAGCAGCAGCAGCCTCTTCTCCAGGCTTCAGGGGACCTCACAAGATCCCTGCTTGTAGGCTCTGCTCATCCCCTGGTCAACCTGAAGAGTTTCTGGTCTCTTTTTCTCCCTCTTCTTGCTGCCCAACCCAACCCTACCCCACCCCACCCCAAAAAGCTGAACGGGACATCGTGAGCTGTCCTTGGTGCTGAAGGGTTGCTGGAGCTGCTGGGAAGGAGAACTGGTGGTGTGAAAGGTACTGGGGACACGGGAGACTTCAAGCCCCTGCTTTCTTTGCCACATAGCAGGGATCCTTAGAGCGTCAGCTTTGAGGTTCATGCAGACCTGGGGAGGCCATGTGGGAAAAGCCTTTGAAATTGTTATGGGGGAGGCTTAAGAGGACTCTTCTTGTGGAGAATGTCACATTTCCTTGGTGCCTTGGCTCCCAAATGCCCTGGGAGCTGGCAGAAGCCTTGACAGGTTTTTTTCACTTGGACCCTACCTGAAGTTTAGCAGAAGTTTCTTGAGGCAAACCAAAAAGTTTTGCAGAATGTTTCTGCCTCACTGAATTGACAGTCTTCTAATAAGGAAAAAAGGTGTTTTGTTGGAAAAATTCCAACTTGAGTTTCAAGAACAGATTAAGGCACAAGTGCTTAAAGGCTTTTCTGCGATGTGTTATCTTCTGTCACAAAATTACATCAAAGTCTCAACTATCATCTAAAACAAAAAAGTTCTGAAAATTGTGGCCTTTATAGGTGTGAGGAAAAAATTGAAAATATAATCTGAGCACAGCCAATAAACCAGTGTCTGTCTTGAATTTGCAGACAGCTGTAAGAGCATCCTAAGGGATATATCATCCCATTCATTTCCTCAGGGTGTTAGATCTGACCCTTTTGTGATAATGCCCCTTTGGGAAAGGGTTTTCAATACATCTAGTAAATAGTATGGTAGACCTGGCCCTCTCAACCAATGGTTATATGAAGTTTCCCTGAAGGAAAACAGTCAGGGAAACCACTGTTGCCATGCTTACCTCAGTGGCTCAGAAGTAAGCATTCTTCTGTCTTGATTTTGTTTGTTTGGTAGGTTGTTTGGGGTTTTTTGATGGGTTTGGGGGTTTTGATTATTTTATTTTATTCTGGTTTTTTTGTGGGATCTACTAATGTTTTATGGAACTGGAATGTGAAGAGTGTGCTTTATGTGGAAGGGTTTTAAATTATGTTTTGGGTTGCATTTCTGTTGGATGATGGGAACATTTGTCCAGTTTGGCTTGTGACCATTCCTGAACAGACTAGGAACTGTAGAACTGAAGAAAACAGTGGAGCAGTATCACAAGAAGACTTGTTTAAACAAGAATTGTAAATGCTCTACAGAAGATCTACCTCTGCTTTTGTTTGAAAGCAGATTTTCTTGAAAGAGGCCCAGCTCATGTCACTGGGGAGAAAGGGAATGTCTGCCATGTGGGACTTACATCTCATAGTGATGCTGTGTCTGAACCAGAGGATGAGCATGTGAGTGTGTCTGTGTACATTGCATGTGTGGGCCCTGTACTGTGATCACCAGAATTACAGTCTAGCCAGATAACAAGCTGTTGTTGTTTACAGCACTTGGTTCCGGGCACTTCAATTCCAGAAAGATGTAAACAAAATTAGAGGGAATTCAGAGTATTGCAAGGAGGATGATTAAGGGGCTGGAGGGACTGACTTACGAGGAATGCTTGTGAGAGCTAAATATATAGCTGTTTTGGCTAAATGACTAAAGAGGAGCTATGCTAATGATCTAGGCATATTGGGAAGGCATGAAGAATTGTCTAGTGTGGACTAAGAGCTAGAAGTGTCTCTCATGGTAAGAAATTTGGAGGAGGGAAGAGAAAAAATGGCAGGAGAGAAAAATACTTAATGTAAGAAAGAAATAGGTGGTGAAATAGCTTTGTTAAGAATTGTGGTGGAATTGCTGTCATTTGGGATATCTGAAGTTTGGCTGGGCAGAGCCCCAGAGAATAATCCATGCACTAGAAGCTTGAAAAGGTCCCTCGAGAGACAGTCTAGATGCCTTAATAGATTTTTATACTGTCATTAATTTCTGAATCACAGCTAATATTTCCAGTCTGACAAAGAACCATATTCTTTAAAGCATTCTTCTTTCTTGACTTGTATTATTTCTTCTGTGACGCAAATGTTAGTGCAAGACAGACGCACAAGGAAGTCTATTTTAACAAGTGTAATCTTAGTTATCAGCTGCTTAACTCAAAGCCTTTTTTCTCTTTCCTTTAGTGAGATGTTCACTCAGATTTGTCTGATAGATGGGAAAAGGCAGCTTGCTGGACACTGAATAAAGTGAAATCCCAATATCTGTAACTTTGTCCTATAAGCTGTGCTAGGCTTTGACAGGTTTCCCGTTGTCACGTGTGATACACATATATTCTCTGCTCTTTATCTCACACATTTTCAAAATGTTAACCAAACAGCGGGCTAGTCTGTTCAGTCTCAGAAGCTTATCTGGTTGAGCATGTAGCATTTCTGGCAAGTCACAAGAGCTGAGCCCTCGTAGGGCCATCTTTGAGTTGGAGGGAGGTGGGCCTATGAGGGAGGCAGAAGGGGAACAAGTTGGTTGGAGATGACCAACTCCAAATCTAAGTTGGTGGTGGATGGGAATTGGCTAGCTGGTTTGCTCTTAGCTCCCTTACATTGAATAGTGAAAGCGAAATGGGTGGTGATGACTGTTCAGTTTAGCACTTTTCTGGGAAGAGAACAGACTGAATTGTCAGTGAGTTTTGTAGTGGTTGCTGTGCTGGCTGGCACCATGGACTTCCAGAGGTAAAAGGTATTGCGGCTTGAGTGAAAGAGCCAGGATACATAATGGGGATTATCCAGGCTGAAGATTATTTGTGGCATGGATGTAGACCCAAAGAGAGTTCATCATAGTTTATTAGCTCAGGTACAGGACTATGCAAATTGCAATCTGTTTCCTGGGCAGGAAACAGGGAGCACTATTTTTCACTGCATGCAGTCCAGACTGGTAAATGTTGTTGGGTCTTTCCCAGTCTGTGCAGGGCCAGTTTGAGGGTCTCAGCAGCCAGCCCAGTAAGTGCAACTGAGCAAGGTGTAGAGACAGCTGGTTCTGGTTGGAAATTGATGTTTCTTAGCTTCGACTTACGACTAGCCTTGGTATGTGCAAGATGGGTGTTAGTAATGACATCTTTAGTCCATACTTCCTGGCAGAGTGGGAGAGCTTGTTAGTTCAGACATGGTGCAAGGGGAGTGCAATTCAGCTCTGGCTCTGAATCAGAGCTATGGAACATTGCAGACTTGTGTTGCCTGCACTGAACTTCCTGATTGTTTGAGTTATAATCTCCTGTTTAAGAAATATGTAAGTCCTAGCAAGAATACAAAATCCCCCATTTGCTTTAGGTAGAGTTAGTTGGCTGCATTTTTCCCAGACTGGGAAAAACTGGGAGATAGGAGAAATTCAGTAAAGGATGAAGAGAGAAGATTGGAATGTCCTAAGGTGCAAATCTGTATTGGCAGAGATGATGTGCTGTTAGATGGTAGGATGCATTCTCATGAAGACGGAGAACTTGAAACGCTGGCCTAAAGCCCAGTGGACCTACTGTTTTCTTGGTATTATTTAGACAATCTGTGCTCTCTAGTGACATAACTCATGGAGGCAGATAGAGCTACTGCTGCTACCATTCATCAAAGGCAGTATTGTTTAAAAGGATGGACTGTACATTTGGAGCCCGAAGGATGAGGGTTCTCAGTCCTGGCTCACTGCAGAGAGAGGAGTAGGGGGAGAGAGAGAGATAATTTGTCTAGTAATTGTGTTTGTTGCATGCAGCAAATGGATTCGTTACAGCACCTTTTCATCATTGTTCCGTGGGATTTTGTTAATCTCATTCTAACCCTGTCAGAACGTTTGTCGCTTCACACCCAGCTGTTGAGTCACGGCACAGTGCTGCCGCCTCATTGAGATATCGGTGCAATGGCATAGCAGCAGGAGGCCTTGAAACGGATTCCTGCAAATGATTGTACAGGATAGAGCTGTGGGGTGCATGAACTGTAACTCTGAAGGCAAAAGAAAGACCCAGAATGCTGTAAGGAAGAGGTTGGTTGTTGGGAAACGTGTGGCTGTATTGCTATGTGCTGAACTTTTGAAGGATAAATCTAAGCATTTCAAAGCTAAAACCTAAAATAACATAGGCCTCCATTCTCTAAAATTCCTGGTCTACATATCTAACAGCAGCACTATTTAATAGCAATCTTCATAGGAAGGGAGGCGCTTCTCAAACAAGAAGATTTTGGTTTGGTTTGGTTTGGTTTCCTGTTATTCACATGTTTCAACAAAGTGAATAATAGCAGATTCATGCTATTTAGTAACTCCTTTTGTTAGCAGTCAGAACTGGTGTTGTAAAAATGATCATGCAAATATGCTAAAACAGAAACTTCTTGGGAAAAATGTGGATGTGTAATGAAAACTGGTACAAGGAAGGATGGCCCTTGTGAGAGAAGCAGAGACTGATTCTATGACAGTGCAATGTAAGACATCCGGGTCTATGTTTCTGCTCCAAAATAGAGGAGGATCTGGAATCTGGTTATTCTGCAGTTCAGAAAGCACATTAATCCCTGGGATCTGATCTGCTTTGGGAAAGCCTCATTTTTCTGTCCAAATTGCGCTCTTATCCCACTGTGCATGTTAGAGTTAGAGCTCCGTGACTTCAAGCATTCAACATGGGGCTTCCATTAATTGAAAGATAGAAGATGAGCAAAAAGGTCTGCACATGCCACACAGACACAGGAAAAAAAGCTCACACTGCCAAAGGCACACAAGCTCCACATCTCTGTGCTTTGGCTTGCTGTGCTGAAGGGCAGGCTGTGGGGAGCCCCGACTTGTCACAGCGAATGGTTGGGAAGTGTTTGTTGGCTCTGTGAGCAGAGGTGGCAGCAGGACACAGGCCTTGCAGGTATTTCAGCAGGCAGTAGTGGGGATGGTGCTCTAGCCATGAAACAGAAAGCTCCAAATTTCTGACCAAATCCCTGTATATTGCCCTTGGCAGATTTGGAGGTGGACAGCTCTGTTGCATTTGTAAAATGTGCAGTGCAAAGTCTGGCCTGCAGCCTTCAGTCAGTGTGGCCAATTCCATTTTGCTTCAGATGTTGGTTTACTGGAGCGGCAAGGACGGGGGAGGCATGGGTCTTTTTTTTTCATCCTCCAGCATTAAACTTCAACTAAATATCCCAGTGTATGTTTCCCGCTGCTGCAGCTTTATGACCAAAACAAAGGACCAAAGATGTGCTTGTAGCAAAGCAGAATAGCCCAACAGCTTCTATGACGTCTACCTCCTGCAGCAAGATCATTCTGAGAAAGTATGACCTAATGTTTATCAGAAACCATGAATTCTGCATCAGAGCTAATTGTTTTGGTCTGTGGTCTTATTTGTTGTTGTGTGTCAGAAGGTTGCCTAACACCCCTTGAAGGTTGTTTTTTTCTTTTTTTGGGGGGAAGTTTTTGTGTAGAAAAACAAAGAAAAAAGGAAAAAAAAAAAAGCTATAAGGGCTATATGTCTGTTTTAGGTAAGACTCTATGTGGAGTCCCTAATCCAGTTTCAGGGAGCAGAGACTCCAGGCTGGACTTAGGTGTCTTTCTAGGAGGCTGAAGCTGTGTTGTTTGATATAACTGTCCTCTGCAGTACCTATTCCAACTTGAGGCTAAGAAAATTCTTAACTGGTACATTTCTGTGAGGGGAAGAAAAAGCAGAACGAGCTGTAATGCATGTGTCTTCCGCTTAAAGAATATTCTGCCCTCCTGAGTGAGGATATCTTTACCCTTCTGCTTTTTGCTGGTACTGTGAGATGCAGTTTGTTCCTGTCTGGTTTGTTACTTTTGTTGAGGGTTCTCTAAATGAAGGATCTTCAATCATCCCCATGATGACAGCAAATTTTTTATGGGGTCTAATCTGGAGTTTAAATTGTATCTGGATAGCTAGACACATTATTTAGTTTGCAGAACTACGATTCGAGTGATACGAGTGCAAGAAGCAAAGCATCTGCCCAGATTTTCAGATTCAATGGTGTCTTGCAGTGCAGGCTGGCAGTTAAAAGAAACACTTTTTGGAGTATAAACTTGGGCACCTTTGAGTTGCAAATGACTGAGAGACAATAAAACACACATTGGCACTTTCATCGGGACTCTCTTAAAGCTAGAACTGCACTTTCAATTAACTCTACCGTATATGGCCGAAGTCGACACTGCATAAAACTTTGATAATTCCACATTTTAAAAATGCATCGGAAGGTCTCATTTGTACATCTTCACTGAAAATTTCATGAATTGCACATTTCCTGGTATTAGATGTTCAATAAACTTAAATAATGTAGCAATTTACATCTAGAGGGTTTGCTTTAAAACTGAAGACTAGCTGCTTCTCTTCTGGAGTGAGAACAGCTCTATCTTTTTATGCCTTCAACAATTAGAATGGACACATTTACTCTGAAATTGTTGGAGATCTGTACTGACCACTTAGCAGCAAAACTCTGACATCATGAAGATATATAATGTATCAGCATGTGGCTGGACCTGACTGTATCCTTGTTTGAGCTTGATATTGCACTTTTGTTCACTTCATGGGTGCCAATTTTGGATCTATTCAGAATTTCTCCAGCAAAACTTCTGTATATTAGTTTATTTCCTGCTAATATGGGAATTTGAGGGTAGAGGGAAGAGCAAGTTTGAATAAAACCAGTTTGTGAAATCCAGGATGGCAGTTATTAGCACAGAATGGTCATTGTGCAGGAGTAGTCAGGCTGCTAGGAACATCTTCCTAGATGTTAGAGATCCAAAGTAAGTCCTGGTTTGAGAGGGTGAAAATATGGAATGTTCTGTCCATTGACGCAGATGAGTTACTGGAGTACCATGCTCCTCTCAAGAAGTGCATTATTTCCATGCCCTATCCCCAATTTGGTAAACGCTATTTTTTGCCTTTACCTGTCTGACCTTAGAGAAATAACATGAGGTATGAAGAAAGAAACTTTAAACAAAGCTTTCTGGAAATCTTCCCTCCTTTTCAATAACCTCATTTCAAACTTTTTCATGGTCATCAAGACTTCTCATCATCCTTCTCCCTACTGCAACCAAGACAATGGTGTAGGCATGCTCTACCACATTCCTGCTTTTTCATAAAGGATCTCCATGTTCAACTATGACTGAACAATAAGGAGGCAAAAATGGAGCACAAGGTACCTATGGCAGTTCTGGGACAGCACTGTTGCAGACAAGCATCCATTCTTAAGGTGATCTACTGGCCATGACCATGATGGTTTATAAAAGAGGCATCTTAAAATTGCCTCAAATATTGTAAGCAGTGCTTACATCGGGAGAGAGCTTCCACTTCCTCTTGCAGTGCTGCTCAGTGGTTTCCATCACCAGTCACATCCAAGGCTATAAAAAACAAATGTGGTGCATACTACACCATCACCTAACAGCAACTCAAACCAAAAAACAAACCAGCCTGGGCATTAATGCCAGCTGACCATGAACAAACCAAAGGTTAGGGTACTTTTTTTAAGGTGATGAGCTAGATTCGTGGCAGAGCAGTGCCCAGAGGACTCATTTTCTGTCTGATTCCCTTGCAGTGCTTCTATGCCAAGTGCAAGACTTCTCTAGTTTGGGTCCCCTTGGGCACTGAAATGGGCAATGTCAGTGACAGAAAAGGTGAAGCAGAGAGTTGTGAGGTGCAGAGAAGTGGTCAAGGAGAGGCAGGCTCCCTGGTGTCTGTAAAGAGTTATGTGGAAGATGTCTGGAGGAAGGAATAGGGATGCATCTGATGAGTGGTGTGGGAAGGCGGGGAATAGGAGGGCATCTGAAAAACTTTTGAAGCCCCGTTTGCTTAATGGGAGCTTCTGCAAAGGCACCAGCTGCATAAGCCATCAAGAGAAGATGGCTTCTCCCAGGGCCCTCGCAGCTGCACCAGGCTATGATAACAGAAATTAACTTCATCTCCTTTGTCTTGCTATCCAATACCCCAGAATAGTAGTTATGAAAACAGTGCTGTTTAATATTGTCTTTGATCGAGCAATCCGACGGGAGCCCTGGGCTTGTTCTGCTTGGCTTTGTTAGTTTCAGACCCCAAGGCAACACGCCGTTGCCTTCAAAGCTTAGGCAGGGCTGCATTAAGTGTGAAACGCGCAGCAGAAATCCCAGTTTGTCAATTCAAATGGCACTCACCTAGCAGCAATGCCTGCAAATTTAAATCCACAGCGAAGTGCAGGAAGCAGGGCACACACAGCTATCCCCTCTGGAAAGACCATGTCTTGGGAGCTGGCCAGCAAGGCAACAGCCCCAAAAGGACACAATGTAGGGTGGATTTTTCGTCTTATTAGCCAGTATTAATACACTGGCTTTTTCATGTGTTGCCAGTTGGCTTCCCAGTACATCTACAGCCAGGCAGACTTCAAAGTATGTGCTGCAGGAGGACAGCATCACTAGAGGAGGAAGTTCCTGTTTGCGTCCTTCACCTACCTTCGAGCACAAGTGTGCATCTTTCCTTCATCTGCTGTAGAGACATTTCATGTACACTTTGGCCAAGACCTCCATTCTAGTCAGGTAGACTAGAAGTCACCAAATCTTTGACTGATGTAGTTAGCAAGAATCAGCTCTTGGAGATATTCACTACTTCACCAACCAACAGTGTGAAGGCAGTTACTGAAAAAGGTGAATGCTGGTGGTGGTGTGCAGGGAGGCTTATGAGAACTGGAAGGGTAGAAATAGATCATTTGTTTCTAGATGGATGATTACCTGAATGCACTATAACCCACAGAACCCCAAATGTAGGGACTAATCATCCATTTGCAGGCAATGCTGAGAGATGGGACTATGTGCTAAGCCAAGGACTGGTGCACATTTTTTCTTTAGTCTCTTTCTTTGCTTAATTATGAGACTCTACTTTCTTTTTACCTCTCTGTAAAACAGGGATGCAATCAACTTTTAGGTGGTTATATGGGTCTCATGGAAGTTATAATAGGGCAGTGGCTCTTCTGATGCACTTTTCAGTTTACCTGGGCCTGGTGACCACTGTGCTTAACCTAAATCTTCATGTCTGCGCAAACTACATATAAGGTAGAATCATAGAATTGTCATGGTTGGAAGGGACCTCAAAGATCATCTAGTTTCAACCCCCCTGCCATGGGCAGTGACACCTCACACTAGAAGGTTTGTAGGTTTGAATATGAAATGTCCTGGAGCCTGGAGTGCGACTTTCCTCTCGTTATGGAAACTGTGTAGTCGCACTGAAATAAAGAAGTACCATATGTATAATGTTTTAGGTATACAATTAGTTATAATAAAATTTGGGAAGCTGGAGTTTCAGAAGCAAGTATGTTTGTGATAATATATCATGTGACAAGGATATCACCTGCCATTCCTGTACTCAGGGTAAGATTTAGGCAGGCCACATAAACCCTTCAGGTATATGTTCTCTCAGATCTGACACAAGCCAAACCATGTTCAGTTTCCAGGACCAGGTGTTTCTGAGCATTGTCTGAGAGAGAAAATGGAGCAAGGATCTCTCTTCTGTCCTAGCAGTCTCTGTTTGGAGGAGGTCTTGTTATGTGCAGTGATGCTTGACGCTTCAGTTTAGCAAGCAACTGAAGTGACTAACCTTACAGTGTGCTCTCCCATATATTTTAGGAAGGATCAGGAAAAGTTCTGGTCAGCAGTTGGAGCTCTTCTGAGAGACTCTGGTTCATTGCTTGCCTCTAGAAATTATTGCTGTTTCTCTGATCATGTTGCAGTAGGGCTTCTATTTTCTTCTCTGGACCATGTAAGGCAGCACTGTGACATTGAGAAAACTTCATTGATCAAACAAGCAAGAGGAACATAAATGATGGCAAAAGCTGTATCAGTTAGAGGTAACTGAGAACTTCAGAGGAGGACATTGCTTTTTTGTGGTTAAGTAATTTATGTTCCCTTTGTTAACCTGCTCAAAAAGGCAACCACAGTTTGAAAAAGCTCTGCTAAGTGTGGATGACCCAGGGCTTGGTGTCAAAACTTTGGGATCCCTATCTAGTTTTGTCCTTGATTGGAACTACTCCTGTCTCAGCACTTCAGTGTCCTCTTCTGTTAAAGGAGCATAGGTGTTTTGGAGGAAAGAAGAGGTTTCAGATAGTCAGGTGCTGAAGAAGTAAAAAAACCCCCAAACTTCAGATTATGAGTTACAAGAGAGAAATGTGTAACTTTTAGCTTCAGATCTCAGGAAGAGCTCCTGGATGCAAAGAAGGTGGATGGGAGTCAAAGGAGGCTGGAAATTAAAATAAGCCAATATCCTAAACTATATTTTAATTGAATTTTCAATATCTTCACCTTGGATATTATCATACCAGACATTAAACCTATACACATTATTCTGTAACCATATACTATCTACAGCAAAAGCAGCAGCTATTAAAATGGGAGAGTATAAAAACCTCTTACAGTATGCCTTCAAAATTGTTCGGTACTGTTGCTTATGCAATATTTTCTATTTTGGAAAGCTTAGAAGCCTGGAATTAAGTTAAAGAAAAAGCCTTTTTAGGTTTGCAATTCCTCCCCACTTGACCAGTGCAAGCTCTTTCAGTACAATGACAGTTAAAATCAGCCCCTTCAAATCCATGCTGTTTAATTACAAAGGAAAGCCACAGTATTTCAGAACAGAAAGATATGGGTTTGTTAAGATACTGGACTGATCCTCAGGGGAGCTGAGCTTAATTCCTGCCTTTGCCACAGGCTTTCTTTAAGTCAGTCCATTAATCAGTTTATGCCTTAGCTTACCTGTCTGTGCAATGAAAATGAAGACAAAGGAAGTTCCAGTTCCATCTTCCCCCATGCATAAAAGATGCTCCCTGTGTGATGGGTCCCGGTCTTCTCTCTACCTTTTTATTATTGTTTGGTATAAAGGTGTCTTACTTCTAGAAAGGCTTTTTAAAATTGTCTCTCTAGCTCAACAGATAGGCATGGTACTATACTGGTTTAAGCTGAGACAAAGTCTTTGCCATAAAAACTTGTAGAAGTTAAACATATTGGATCATTCAATCCATCTTGTCAGTTTTCCTGACTTGTACCTAGTAGAGCAGAGTAGTTGTCTGAGAATAGTTAAGGATGCAATTGAATTTTCATTACAAGGCTAACCTTTGTTCCTTGATACTCATCATAGACAATAAAGAACTGGTCAGTTTTGGGGATGACTTAGCATTTTTATATTGAAGTTGAAGTCAACTGGACTGTACTGACTTTCATGTGTAAAAAGTACACGTGGTGTATGCAATTTTAACGTAAAAGTACCAATGAAAGTATAAAGAATCTCTTTCCCACCTCTATTTCTAGGAACAACAAAGAAAGGGAAGAGAAGGAGAAACGTTTTCTTTTCCTGGAATTGTTGACTCAAGATCAACACAGATGGACCAAAGATGAGTTGACTAGGCTTTAATTTTAAAAGCTAGGATTCCAAATAATGAGATCAAAATGGTTCATTGACTTGTTCTGGTGAGCAGCTTCTGGAGAGGTAGGCTTTCATTAAAAAAAAAAAATAATATAATGCTGTCTCTGTAACACTGCCTCTATCCTTTTTCCCATATCAAGAGGGAGCTTGCTCTAATCACAAATCTCTGGAGAGTTCTGTCATTGGTGAAAGGCAAAAAGTTTCCACTAAATGGTAATTAGAGAAGCTGATTGGAAATTTTCACTTCCGTAAATTGACATTTTTCAAAGGTCCTCAAGACCTGTGCCCTTGCTTTTTCAGGGGGGAAAGGTAAGACTATTACCCTTCTGTTCTAACTTGTTATGGCCAGAAGAATAGCAAGAAGGATGGTCACTTCTTCTGGTTTGCTCTTCTGTCATGGCTTTATGGCCCTCCTCAAAC
>WEIS01078946.1:0-12219 GCA_013389965.1 Todus mexicanus | reverse complement strand
GTAGCTTATGCTTTATACCTATGCCGACATGTTCCTTCAAAATTATCATGCAGTCACGTGAATTTTGTAAAAGAAAGTAGCAGTTCAAGCCAAATTTCACCTGTGTTTTATTGCTTTTGCTCTGACTGTCCCTTTGGAAGCAGCATCAAAAAAGGAAACACTCGCAGTGAAGCAATGAGAAACTCTCCTGGGCTTTTGACAACTGTTACACAAGGCTTGCAGCAGAAAACCAGAGCCCATCTAGCTGAAGATTTCATCACAAAGAGTCCAGAGGATGTTGCAGAGATAAATGCATCATTAATCCTTTGGAGGAGCACAGGAGATGGCTTTATGCATGTAAATGTGTTTCCCTCTAAATTAGCACCACCTAATTATTAATGTCACGCACCTTCAACAGGAACATCCATGAAGCAGAGATCTTTGCAAATAATAAACAGACCTGTAACAGGTAATTGCAGTGAAAGGAAAAGGCAAAGAGAAGTAGAGTGTGAGTTGAAGAAGGCTGAGAACAAAACCAGGGCTGGGAACAACTTCTCCTCCAAAAAGAATGCAGGGTTTTTTTCCTGCCTTCTCCCAGATGTTCACAGTCAAAGAGATGAAACAACCCTCTGATTTAGACTTCACCTGTGCAAAAGTCAGTTCTTACAGTCGGAGTTCTTACCCCAAAGGGCAGGGTGGAAAGCCTCAAATGAAATACACAGGTTCAAAATATATTAGCAGTTACAGGAAGAAAAAGTCCCAGGCAGTTTTCCCTAGCGTCGTAGAGTGTTTGCTAATGCTACTGTTTCGTGATTCCAAGCCTGGGAGCATGGGAACCAGCCTTAACTACGCCGCGTATCAGGTTGTCCTCTCACTCCTACGTACAGCTACTTAGCCCTCTTTTCCTCCTTGGATACAAATCCTCAAGTAATTTCTCCTTTGTCCTCTAGGCTGCTGGCTGGGCCCCAGAGAGTGCTGAGCATTAAAGAGCACAGACTTCACAGTTCCCATCTCTGGCAACACTTGTTCCTTTATTCCACAGAGAGTGATCTCTTCCCTTAAAAGGCGGCTTTGCTGATTCAGGCTTCCTCCTCTCAGCAGATTTCAGTTCTGAGTTTGATCTATCAGCATCAAAGACATCCTTCTGTTCAGAGCATGCCTCAGCGATCAGACAATGAGCAGCAGAAAAGTTTCAAACGAGGCTAGCGGTTCCCCAGGAGACCAAAGGCAATTAATAACATCTTTTTCTGCCAGGAGCAAAGCTAACGAAGCCTGATTTCCTACACATCCGAGACGTTCATCGTCTACCCTGTCTGTAAACTGTTAACCCAGTTATCACTGTAAACTGAGCATCTCTGCCTCACGCCGCTTGTCTCACCTGCCGGTTCCCTTCTTATCCATTTTTACTGTCGGTCTTCTTTGACAAATACCCACTTTCCTCTTGTTCCTACCAGGACCTCCACAAGGTCCTCTCAGCTTCTTCAGCGCACATTTATTTGGTCTGTCACTTGCAAGATGACACAGGCTGTGGCTAGTCCAGAGCTGCGTGGGTACTCAGGGGCCAGCAAACTGCTGTCCAGCAGCATGAGTAGTGTTTGCACCTTCAGCAGAAAGCACATCAAAGCACACTCCAAACTAGCAATTTTAATGAAAACCAGAGGCGCTTCACAGCTATGAGATCTCAGTTCAGCCAGAGCTGCCAAGCTTGGCTGAACCAGGCCAATAAATATAGAAGTTATCAGGAAGCACCGGACAAGTGAACAGAAGGAGTGAGAAGAAACCGTGTGAGCACAAAAATTACTCTTTGTAAACCAGGCAACCAAAAGAACAAAGAAGTCTTTCAACAGCTGAACTGTGACCCTGCCTCAGTCACACCTATTGATCGGGATCTGATATGAACTGCTGCAGTTGTGATACTGACCATCTTCATTTTTTTCCAGTAAAGATGTGGAAACTGGTATTTTGTTTGTATCTGGATCATGATGGTTGACTGCCATTTAAAAAAAAATAAAAATGAAAGGTGTTAAGGTAGAAGATGAGCAGAAGTTGATCAGAGTGACACCAAAGAGACTCTAGTTTAAGTCATTTGGTGTGTGTCCCCTCCGAGTGTGTGATTAAACTGGATTATTCTCTGTCAAATGATGTGGGAGCACATCTACTTTGAGGAAACCTCTGAGCTATCCAGGTGCTCAAGGGACTCATCCTGAGGACTCTCTGGATGCAACTTTTGAGAATTTAGTCCTATTAGCAGGAATGTGAACTGGCCATTACTTTCATTTAGAGTTGCTCAGTAAAATTTTTAAGCCACCATCTGATCCAATCTACAAACCAATAAATCTGCTCTTAGCTGAGATTTAGAACAAGCCATACAGATTGAAGTGTCCAGTATCTATGGAACTACTTAATGACATCTTCTACCTAATCTCTAGTTTAACTGGACTATATCTTGTCTTCAACTGCATGCTATTGTCAACAGTTCCAAGTGGGAACTAAGAGGAATTTGCAAAATTCTCTTTAAAAAAAAAATAAAAGAGTTCTCATTTAGCAGGTGGCAATGCAGGGAAACGGAATAGTCTTTATAAGGTGCTGCTCACCTTCCACCCAACGGTTTCTTGGAGGTCACGGCATATTGTGTTTCCTGCTGCTCGTAATGATGTCTGCATGACTTGATTGCAGATCTCTCTTTCTTCTTATTATGAAATCCATCTCTACAGATAAAAAAACCCCCACCCAAAACAAATGAGCTTAACATCACTAAGAGCATGGTAGTGGGCAATTTAGACAGCAGATTCAAAGAAGTTTGACACTGTATTGTCTTGGTTTTTTACAAATACGAACTCTCATACAGATATAAATAACCAGATGCTGAAACTGAAGCACATAATTTCTGCAAAGGGCCTAGAATAAATGTACTCATTTCCCGTAATCCTCCCAGACATTTATTACACAGGACTGTGGCTGCCCCATTAATTTCTGCTTTCTGTGATCAATTAAAATTGAGTAAATAGACGTTGCCACGCTGATCAGATCATTTACACCTTTGTATTTAGTGCTCTAAGTACAGAAATTACAGAACTGCATCTTTTTCTGAGGGAAAAAGTCTTCTGGGTTGACTCACTGTGTAAGATCTTTTGTTCACACCATTTAAGAGATCTACTTGGAACCTAATTGTTTAACTTATGTTCTTCTTTTAACTTGCTATTAAAAAGTAGGATGATCATGCCTTAGATTTAAACTAGCTGATCACAGGACCGAAAAATCGATACGTTTCTTGAAGATGAATGGAAATACCATCAAAGGGAGAACAGCTCCTTTGTTTGTTTTATTTCAAACTGCGAACTGAGGGGCAGAAGAACGATGCATAAAATGGCTTCACTGACAAAGAACATCACAGCAACTTGGACAAAGAATCAAAAGAAAAAACAAGGTGACAGGAGAAAAGAGACCACAGATTAAATCCTTACTTGGTTTATCTCCATTATGTCCTAGGCTGACCTCTCCCTAATGCAAAACTCTGCTACATTATCGTCATTCACGAGTAGATCTTGTACCTGTAAAAATAAATGTTTAAGAGAAGAAAGAGATGGTTTAATTTTCAAGACAGAGAGCTCCTGCAAATAAATTTGTTAAACAACTGCAAAGCCAAGGAGAAGTATTTCATAGCAGCAAAGATGGAAAACCTCTGACTGAGGATTTACAAACGATGTGTGAAACTATTTCAGACAGTTCTTAATCACTGGCTTAAAAATCAGCAGGCTCCCTGAATGTCACTGGTATTAAGGTGAATGTCACACATACTGTAAAGGATTTTATTTATTTATTTTTAATTGACAATGTCTGAAAAGCATAGAGGAGATTTTGCAGGCTACAAGAAAGTTGCAGAAAATATAGAAGTGATAGAGTGCCAATGTCACACTCCTCGAAGATGTACCCGATCACAAAACATTTAGAGAAACATCAGAAAATTTGCAGAACATTTTGCTCTAAGTGGAAGGAGGGGAAAAAAAAAAGTAAAAATACTTCAAGTCAACCCTCCCCAAATTTGAATAAAACAAGTCTCCAAAAAACAAGATGGAAGAGGACACAAAAATGAAAAGGCAAATGGAGACTAAAGCATTTTGCAACATTCTAAGACAATACAGAGGAGCTGTTGGTAGCAGACTCCAAACATCTTTATTTCAGAGCATTTTGGGTTGGAAGGGACATTTCAAGGTCATCCAGTCCAACCCCTCTGTACTGAGCAGGGCCATCTGCAACTAGAGCAGGTTGCTCAGATCCCCGGCCAACCTCACCTCAACCGGTGCCAGGGATGGGGCAGTGACCACCTCTCGGGGCAACCTGGGCCAGGCTCTGCCCACCTTAAGTGTCAGAAATTTCTTCTTTGTCTCTCATCTAAATCTCGCTCTTTCAGTCTAGAACCATTCCCCCTTGTCCTGTCCCACCAGGCCCTGCTCCAAAGTCTGTCCCCATCTTTCTGCCAGGCCCCTTGAAGCCCTGCAAGGCCCCCAGAAGGTCTCTGCGGAGCCTTCTCTTCTCCAGGCTGAACCCCCCCAGCTCTCCCAGCCTGGCCTCCCAGCAGAGGGGTTCCAGCCCTCCCAGCATTGCTGGGGCCTCCTCTGGCCCCACTCCACCAGGTCCCTGTCTCTGCTGGGCTGAGGCCTCCCGAGTTGGGCCCAGCCCTGCAGGGGGGGCTCCCCAGAGCCCTGGCAGCAGAGGGGCAGGATCCCCTCCCTTGTCAGGAATGCCAGGGCTCTGCGATTCCAGGCTGCTCTGCCACCAAGCTGAGATCACCCACTTGCTGACCCCTCACGCCGCTGTGGTTACCAGCAAAAGGCTCTGGGCCACCCTGCAGCCGGGGCCCAGGAGGGCCACATGTGCTGAGGGGGGCTCTGTCAGGGCTGCCACCTTGGTTCTGGCAAAACAATCGGGCTCCAGCTACACCCCACAAAGGCATCAGCTGCCTCCAGGGAGCACAGTGGGTTGTGCGGGACCAGTTCGTGTCCTACATGAAACAGCTATCAGGAAAAGTTTGGTGTGGCCACCGGAATAGCTGTTCAAAGCAAATTGGCTTTGAAATGAAATGAGCACTGATTGCTTTAAAAATTACAGCAGCTTTCCTTCAAGGACTACCTACAAGAAAAATAAATCAATAAAATATTAACTGCCGTTTCAGTTGTTAGAATCTGCTTAGAGTCTGGAGTTAGAGCTTGTTAGAGTCTTAGAGTTGCTAGAGTTTCAGCTGCAGTCTTCTCCCTCTCCTTTCTCTTCTTCTTCCTCAAAAAATAACCAGAAAACACAAAGCACAAAATCTTTAATAACATCCCTGCTTTGATGTGAAAACGTTACCTCAAATACCCAAATGAGCATGATTCCTACTTAAAGCGTTTCAGAGGAGGCCTAATCAGCCTTTGGAAAGAGTAACCAGTTGTACACACAATCATCTGCACCGTGCAGAGCATGAGGATATAATTTATATTTATTAGACTTTATGGGGTGCGATAAATCATTGTTTTCATTTGTAGGGCATTATTACGGGAGTGATTTAACCGAAGGAATTCCTCCTCGTGGCCTATAGGAGCGAAAGGTTAATGGCATAATGAATTCCTATAAAACAAATAGTAGCCTTTCGCCATCCTTCAGCCCTCAGGTGGTAAATTAGCAGGTAATAAAGTGTGTGTGCAATCTGCATTCACAGGTCAATAAATAATATTCAGGGGCTAGTTTTACCTGCCCTATATAGCTCCGCAGCACCTAGGAAAGGTACGGAGCTGATTTTGCAGCTGACTTTTAGCACTGATATATGTCACATATTACCAGAGAGGCATATCTAGGATATTATAGCAACGCTCATAAATTCTACATCGCGCTGGAATAAAGTACCGCTTCTACATGTGGCAAATACACGTTCCTGTGGTCCCTTCAGCTTGTGACATTTGCTCTGCCATCTTATTAATACTGGTGGCATTTCGTTCCAGTAATGGAATAGCTGAGGGGAAAAAAAAACCCACCTTAATATGCAGCATCGCTCCGAAGGCCGAAAAAAATCCCCTTCAAAAACAATATGCTAGCTCTCACTGTGCAAGTTAAACATGTTATCGATGTATTTCTGTGAATGGGCATTAATTACCCAGTCAGGCCACAAGACTCGTGCAATGTGTTGATGCTCTCCAGCTACAAGAAATCCTGCTACACCACAAGACAATTAAAGTATTATTAAAAAGGAAGTACTTCACTTTTTTTTTTTTTTTCCCAGCTGTAGTTGTATTCTTTGCCCTAACTAGTCTTGGCTTTCCATTTTCTTTCCCTATTGGTGAACAGGGCCCCAGTTAATTCCTTGTTGTTGTTATTGATGGTTCTGTACTACAGAAGCCAAGATGCAAGGTATGTGTGAGGGGTGTTGTGGCGAATCCCAATGCTGAAAGTAAATTCAGCAGCTTTGCTGAAGTTTGTTTTATGGTCTATACTTCCTGGGCAGAGAAGTATTTTCTGACAGGTAGCTGGAGGTTTGGGATAATATTTGAAAACCTTTCACTGTGAAAAAGAAGAAAATGGGTCAAGTGTCTGAGGGTGTTGCTCTCTTCAGCCTGAGCAGATCCATATGGTGACTTCTGAAAACCTCATTCTGAGTCCCATGTACCTTGTAAGATAATCGGCCCCTGACACTTGTCTACACTGTGAAATGAAACCGTGAAATTAAACCAAGTGGCACCAACCAAACAAAACCTGAGGTTTCCTCAGGGCCCCAATGGTCCTAAAATACATTTATTGTTTGCTTTTGGTATTTTTTCCTGAAAACTACCCGTAGTTTGAGGTCTGCACAGCAGGCAGGGGGTGCTTTTCTAGCACGTTGAGGTGGCAGAGGGACAAGGATGCTGGGACCATAATAGGACCAGCAAGAGGAGCCTACTTCTGGTAGGATTCCTGGGGGTATTGACAAATGGGGAACTCCAAATTGCTCCCCAGAATTCTCACTGGGCATGAGTCAAAACTACATTCTAACTAATCACAAAGCCTCCTCTTAAGCCCAGATATCTATATTTAATTTTACTCATTTTAATAACTGACTGTTGCCTTCAGGAGAGTTTCTTCTGTGTTCTATAAGTTTACAGATACACTGAAAGAGAAAAAACCCCAATATTTTAGCTCTTAGCATTATCCCAAACAACATTCCCATTTATGAGCTGATTAAAAGCAATAAACCAAACAAAAAATAAACGAGATCAAAAGAATCATACCAAACAGGCCCCACGTATGTTATTTCCAGCCTTCAGGAAAACTTTGTATGAATAAAACTTACAAAAATAATAATTACGTATTATGATACTTGAGTGAGGGTATGAAAAATGACATTTCTTGAAGGGATAGAACTCCACAAAAGCCAATAATGCCACCACAGTGCCATCGACGTGATTAAACTGTTGTTTTGGTGAGGTTAAGCTTATGCTGAGGGCAGTTTAAGTAACCAAAATGGATGTATCCAGAAAATACGTATCAGCCTCTAAGTTGATCATGCTTTTTGTAAAGCAATATTTACCCAAGGAAGTCAGAAGAAATTTTTATCTTTCACTCCCTGATCTTAGTCTTGTTGTTTCCACATCCACCTCAGTGCAGCTGCTGGAATTAACAGCAGCTTTTTAGAGAGTATTTATGACTTTTAAATAGACAACATGACTCAGCGTATGAGTCCAAGGCTTTTATCAGGTGATAAAAAGGGACATTCAGGAGCCCTGCTGGGGCAGAGACATGGCAATGAGCTTCATCAAATGCTTTACCTCTGTTCTGCTTTAAAAATACGTAATTGTTGTGATCGGTGTTAAAAATAGACAGTTAATCGTGGATCACGGTGTTGCTTTCATTTTGAACACTGCCTTTTCTAACAGGGCCATGACACAAGTTTGGGTGCGTATATTTGCATGTATTTTGAAATGGTTAGAACAACCTACCCCCTTGCATTTAGTTTATGATTCTTAATACCTCTCTGAGATCATTTCTAACTTGTTGTGTGTGCGTGCTACTCAGTAGTTTCCACCTGTGGGCAATACTTGGAAAAAACATTTTGCAGGAAAAAAACTCACGACCT
Source organism: Todus mexicanus (assembly GCA_013389965.1). Classification (NCBI taxonomy): domain Eukaryota; kingdom Metazoa; phylum Chordata; class Aves; order Coraciiformes; family Todidae; genus Todus; species Todus mexicanus. The sequence continues at coordinate 4,160 of WEIS01078946.1, read as the reverse complement.
CGAACGATGACATTATACTTCTTCATGATTTTTAGGTAATGTCTACTTACTGTAGAGAATATGCTCCAAATCATTAAACAAAGCACATTGGTTATGGAATTATGCATATAATTAAGGCTNGCCTGTTGAGGCTAATTCACAACTGATTATGACACCAGGAAACAAAAAAACCCCACGAGGGATAAAAGATCCAAAACACAGCTTTGCAGCTACCTGAAGGGCTATAAAGCACCTGCAGCCATATTACCCTTTTCTGTTCAACATTTACAGTGGAAGAATTAAAGATGTTAAGTTCAAAACAATTCAGAAGCAAAGATGCATGGTGAAAAAAAAATCAACTGAAGCCTCACTAGATTCTTAATTTTGTGTTCCCTCAGCCTGCAGAGAAGTTTATGCTCTACTCATCCTCTTACTGGGCCAACATGTTAAATAGTTGACTATCCAAGACCCTATAAGCATAAAAATGTAACTTTCCTTTCCTTATAAGGTAGAATATTACTAACTTTTAGAGATTCTCTTAAAAAAAATAGGGGTTTACTAATAATTTTTTCCCTCCAGCTTCCTCCTTATCTGATATCACTTGCTGATAAGCTTCTGGCATTCATTTTTCTCCTCAGAGGTTATAAATCATAATGCATTATAATTAAATGCTATTTTATTATACTGTTTGTATATCAAGGAGAGGTTTCTGCTGCATTAGGAGCCATACACACACACAGAAGCAGGCTCTCCCAAAAAACCCAAACAGTTCTATCTAGACAAGACAATCTTACAGAGAGATTCAAGTCTTGTGCTTCTTTTTTTGTGTTTTTTGTTGTTTGTTTGTGGGGCTTTTGTTAAGCTTTTCAGTCCAATTTGTCTTTAGCTAAGGTTTTCACAAGTGATTTTTCACAGCAACCTTTTTTTTTTTTAACACAGGAAGTGTATCATTTTGTTGACACCCAATATTTCAAGAAGAAACCTTAATAAAATGCCTTATTTTGGTCTAGATGTCTGCAATATATTTAAAATGTTTGCACCTTGTCTGAAAGAAGTGTTATCCTATTCATAGATTAGGTGATAAGAACACACAGAGGCAGCCAGAGGACACGACTCACCATTTTCTCACCTAAGCTGTTGATGACACTTGCATCTCAAGGAAGAGGACTCCATCTCACGATGTTACTGCTAGGACACAGCAGGAGCTCCCCAGGCTGAACTTAAACAATCTCCATGGCAAGGGTGGCTGGGGGTCCCAGGAGGGAACAGTTAGAACCATTCAGGTGTGTTATTGCCTCTCCTGGTCTTTTGGCTACACTTTCCGCTCTGCACTAGTCACTCACTCGGGGAAATGTCTCTATCTTCTGTAGCTTCAGTGTCCTTTGCGAGAGCTGTCCCAGGAGTTTTCCTCTGCTGATCCTGCAAGTCCTTCAACATGTAAACAACCTTTGCGTATCCAAGTCATTCCCCTGGCACCCCACGATGTTATCATCTTTCTTCACTCTGTAATTAGGGAACTTCTACCCTCTCAACCTCAGATGCACCCACCCTGTCTCCAAACCAACTTTGATCAGGCCCAGTTTTAGAAATGCTTTCCACAATCACATCTCACCTGAGTCAACTGCTGTTCAACCAAATGGGAGTGTTAAAAAAGATCTTCCTGGTTTTACCAGGAATTGAATTCAGCTTATGATCTTCTAACTGCTGAAAAAACCTATTGCAACTAGCGGATGTGTCAGTTCCTGGCAGCCCAACCGTATTTAAGGATGCTTAAATATCAATATTGTTTACTTTTAAGCAAGTGTGGCAGTCCTATTGCTCTCAGAAAGACTTTAGCACACACTTATATTTAAGGATAAGATGAAATATTCTCCTGAGTCAGTAATATATGTGTGTATATATATATATTACAACTGCTTTTAATTACAACAATTTGTAAATATGGCTTTTGTACACTGTACCATCTATCACATATGTTAGATTCCCAATAGCTACGAGCATTTTTCCACTTTCAGTATGCTGCTTATTTCATCAGCCCAGACTGTGCTGTTGTTTTTATCCTCCAAACCAGCCTGACTTTATGATTCTGTTCATTTCACACCTGGCAACACAGAAAATGCAGAGGTAATAGAGGGGAAATCCTTTAGCAATCAGTAAAATGACTAGAGCTGTGGTGGTGATGTGTGTTATTTTCTCAAGCAGCAATAAAACACAAGTGAATTTTCAAGGGAGCTACAAGTCACCGTTTGCTGCAGTGACACGCCAGCATATGCTCATGTTATCATCTAATAATACAGAAGATAGCTCTCATCACAGCCATCACACAGCAAAATAGCAGGGAGGTAGGTGCTGCAATACAAAGTAACTCCGTGTGAAATACATGCAACATGCTGTTGACGTTAGAAACAGGTTTCAGGTAGACATGTATCAAGAAAAAAAACCACACGGACGTACTCGGTGTGGGTTAGGACAGAACAATTCTGTTCAGTGATTTTTACTTTTCAGCTAAGTCCCTTCTAACCAACTGGTTTAGGGCTGTCCTGACCCCAAACCGTGACACCTAGACATACGAACGTATATTCTTCTGTTGCTTAGCATAGTGAGAACACATGGAAAATGCTTTTACCTGGAATATGATGGAAAGTTTAGGCTCTGAAAAATAAGTCTAGTGGTGACTTGGTAGAATTTGATGTTTGTGGTTTCCTGATGTTCACTTGGTCAGTGTCTTCTACCTTAGTCTTCTCCAGTGATGACACAATTCTTCCTGAGACTGCACGTTTCACCATAAAAATAGACTTTAAAAAGTCCCTGGTGATTTTATGTAGTTTGGAACTGTTGTCATTTTACTCATGCAAGAAAGGTACTTTTCTTTCCCAGTGTTTCACTTACTGCTTCAATAAAGATTGAGACTGCAATGAAACAGGAACTCTTCCAGTCAAGCATATGCTGAGGAATTGTTTCGCAGTTAGTACAGAAAACATCCCTGTAAAACGATATATAAAGAAGGGATTCAAATGCAGATTGCTTAATATAGCATAAATGATTAATAAACATTTAATAAAATTAATCAGTGAGCTCATTGTGTTTACATAAATTTTTAATACAGTTGTATTAAGTTTTAACAAACATTTATTATTTAAGTTTGATAACATTAAACAAATCCGTTCCTGAGAGCTCCAAAATGGTCACGCAACAGACACATCCAAGAATATAACACTTCGGGGGGAAAAAATTTGTTATTTCAGTGGTATTTTGTAAATAATCATTATCCTTTTGTTTCTAGTAAAGGCTCTTGCTTTAAAAATGCCCTTCCAAAAATGTCATGTGTAGCAAAAAAAATTTTAAAAAAGCATATACTCTAATGACTCTCTGCCTTTTTTTCAGGGAAGGGTAAGCCTGTAGGGGCCTTAGGGAAGGCAGGAAACAAATGTCATCTTTCTTCTCCTATAATTGTATACCCATGTGCTTTACGTAATCAAAATGAATACTTCAATTTGCTACATATTTAGCTGGAGGAGCAGAAGGCATATGGAAAAAAGAAAAGCCCCAGGGGCGAATGATCTCACTCACCTGGAAAACAACGTGTGTGTTAATCGAGTAATTTGTTAATTAAAGATTCTAAGATGTCCACCAAAACCATTTATTTCTGAATTACCACTTCCTAGTCTTAAACAAGGACCCGGGTAAAATGTAATTAGAAACTCTATTTTTCCTCTGTCTCGGTTGTTCCTGAGAGCAATCAATTTGACAAGTATCCCAAGAGTTACCTCAGCAGCAGATGGTCTACGCACCAGCCCAATCAGCACACAGCACCAAGAACAAAAAAGATAAAACAATTTCATGCCTGTCGCTAGGGCTCTAAAATACTGTGTTGTATTGAATTAGCTTCAAATTAAGTTCCTCACTAGTGTTGGAACACAAAACAGGGAGTACTGCAGAAAACAAATACTAGTTTGTAAGTCTATAAACACAGGGAAATTTTTTTTTGAAGCAGGGGCCGGGGGGGCGGGGGGAATGCTTAAAATATAGGTTGTGGTTTTCTTCAGCTCATGGTAGCAAACATGAGAAGTTGGCCATAAAGATTTATCTAGTGGCAGGTTGCCCTGATACCTGGGAATACTTTCTGTTTCAAATATGTGGCAGGCCGTTATAAAACTGAGAGCTGATTTTTTTTTTTTTTT
>WEIS01078940.1:1390-12228 GCA_013389965.1 Todus mexicanus | reverse complement strand
GAAGCCAGCTCAAACCCATTGCTCTCTTAAAATTTATTTTTCTACTTGTCTAGTTTTTATACTCTATGTTTGCCTAAGCCGTGTACTCACTTTCCCTATGCTGGTTTGTCTAACTCAGGGAGACATTCACACCCTTTTAATGCACTCAGGGAGAAATACTTATACCACTAGTTGATCCAGTCAGCTGTTGATAGTTAAATGCCAACCTCAGGTCCCCTTTGTGTTCAGATAAATTAGCTTCTTTGCAATTGCTTCGTTGAGTCACACTCTGCATTATACCCTGAGCTTCATGGGCACATTGCCCTTGCCCATCTCCTCTGAGCCTTCTTCCATTTTAGGTGTTTATTGGTCAATCACATTGATGTACTCTGGGCATTCAGCTGGCTAACATGGGAATCACTACTGTGTTGATGAACTGCTTTTGAGAAGCTATAAAGAAGACGATTGAGAGCCATTGGCTGTGGTTGTGTCTTGACTACTAGCCTAGACCATGAAATGGAACAACAGCTTTCCATGAATTATGAAGAAGTAGAAAATTCTGAGGCCCTGCAAGTCTTTACAGGTCCTGTCTTTAATATATTATGTTTCTGTGTGGTTGAATAAGGTAGGAAGTGGGAAGCACTCAGTATTCCTATACTTTTCTTACCCACTTTGCATGATATTGTGTTTGCTAGGTGTATCTAAAGAACTTGAAACCTGACTGGAATCTGAGTTGGATGCTTTATATATAACGATACTAGTTCACCTCGAAGTGGCAAGATTGCCCTCAGAAAAACAGTGCTTTGAGATCTGCTGTTTTTCAAACAACTACAACAAGGTACAACATTTTTTTTCATAAGGAAAAATGTAAGAGAAAATTCTTTGCTGAGCCCTTATTTGTCTATCTGCTGCCTTTCTGAAGGTATTAGTCAAATTAATCTATGGTACATCACCAGTATAGTCAAATAAGTCTGCGATTACCATCCCAGTTGCTTAGTCCAGGCACTTTGCTTGCACATAACTCCCCTGCTCCCTTTCTGTAAATTTGAGAGACAAGTCTTCATCACCTCCTTTTCTTCCATTGCTTTTTATTTTACATGACAAAGGACTTGGTGTATTTCTCACTAAGAAAAATGTGATCTTGACGGGGTTGGATCAAGGGAAGCAGAACCCTTGGTTCTCTGTAGATTGCAGAAAACTTCAGCAGAGGTATAGAGTAGGGCACTGGAGAGAAAGAGTCAACTCACTGTCTCCCAAACTCTGTGTTTGTGTTCAGGGATCAATGTCTAAACAGATACTTCCGCACTCATGCAACTATGTCCTAAAAGGATTTGTCTTGGTGAATTGTTATCTTTAATGTATAATTATGATTTCAACATCAGCTTAAATGACTTTTCAATTTCCTGTGTTAGAAAGGAGAGGGATTATCACTGATCTTCATACACTCCTGTGAGATATATTTGAACTTCTTTACAGACGTGAGAGGTCTTTGGGTCATATGATTGGTATGCTTTTTTTTAGTTGAAAATATGGCAATCACCAGAATTAGCTATGGACATAAATCATGGTAACAAGACAGATCAAATAATGTATATGTAGAACTCTGTGTTGAATAGCTGAATCATATAGTTTGAATAACATCTCACTTCTGGCAACCTTTGGGCCAAATTAAGTTTACAGGCCCACAAAGGAAGAGAGACATCATGCCTTTTGAGCCATTCATTTTTCTAATCTGACTTTGTGTAGTGTTAGAATGTTTGAAGTAGAACCCAAGTTCCTCACAAACTGAAGGCAAGATGGTAACTATGGTGCTACAATATTGACATTTGCAAGTATAGAAAAAGAACCTTGTACTGACAGGTTTTTTTTTCATTGTCTGCTGATAATGAAAAATCAGTAAAATGTTTTGCTAACTGAAATGAGAATTTCAACTAGACTTTCAAACATGGAATTTCTGGGGAAGAGAGTAATATCACTGATAACAGAAAAAAAAGAAGACAACGTAGTGTTAAAATACATTATCCTTAGGAAAATGCTGAGGCTACTGCCAAAAAACCACCTTCAGAGTCCATCATGGTGTTAAGAAACCTACTACAATTTTCAGAAAAAGGTAAATTTGAAGAACTAGTAGTACAGTTACACTTGCCTAGATGATATGAACTATTGCATTCACTGTACATGAGAAATCTAAGGTGCATTTAAAATTTGTATTTTAGGAAATGTGTTTATTAAAACCATGGATAGGTATTAAAACTGGGTCTTCAAAATAAATACATCAGTATGATGACTTCCAGTTTTCTGAATCCTTTACAGAGAACTGGTGCATTTTTGTCATCCTGTTCAGTGTCATGTATTCTTTCCTTGTACTTTCTTCATTTCTTTGGCCCTACAGGAAAGAGTGGGAAATTCTTTTTTTTCCTACTGAGTCCAGAGACATGCCTAATCCTTATCTCATTGCAATTTAGATGCTGGTAGACTTGCTGGTAGATGTCTCAGAAATTCCTTGTGTGAATCATGCTACTATTGGCATACCGCTGCTTTACAGATCAGCAGAGCTGTTGCTGCTGCATTCTGAATCAGTGAGGAGTCTTCCTGAAGTTTGTGATGCTGCAAGGCCCCTTCATACTTGTCCCTGTTCTGGCCATTGCTTTGACTAGAGAATACAACCCTGGGCTGGATCATACTTCTGCTATGTCTCTTTGTCCTATTAAAGAGATGTGTTAGATCAAGTTTGAGCTGTTAGAAAGCAAGATGCTGAGGCTCAACACAGAGGGGTGAGTAAAAGGCTCATTCATGGATGTGTACAGCCCACTTTTCCCTCTATTGCCGACAGTGCTGCAGTTGAAACTGAGTAGAATTTTCCTGAACACAAATGAATTGCATTGTTTGGTTGTTTTGTTTTGGTTTGTTTTTTTTTAACTACACATAACGAAAGTCACCAACTTGAGTTGTTTGTCTCTCTTTTCCCATAGATCCAGGACAGGGAAAGAGGCTTAAAAAAAGATTAGGGAAGACTGAGGATTGTGCACCCCAAAGCAATCACTAGATTTTGAACAGCAGGAAGGCATATTTCAAGGGTGGTTCTGATGAATATATGCATGTATGCAGCTTAGTGTTTGTGTAGCAGAAAGGTGAAGAGGTTGAATGCGCAAGAGACTCTTTTGGAAGCCCCTTAGTGAATAGGTACCTTTTCTAAATGTAGTCCCTGAGAGAATAGAATCTAAATAGGACTCTAAATCAAATTCTCTGAAGTACATCCTAGAGATTCATTTTCTTCTACTTCAACTAGGAAAGCCAAATTTCTAATTTCTGTGTCTAAATTTATTCTATCTAAATCCCAGCTTCAGAAACCAAAATCTCCATGTTTAGAAGCACAATCTTATGCAAAAAGTTGGACCTGAAATACTAGCTACACTTGGAATATTCACAAGTAAAACTGATTCATCTGTAAAAATCTCTGGGAGCTAGTGGAGCAAGTAATAAACATATTTTCCCATTAATATTTTTTTTTACATGCCTTTGGTGGGTGGCTTTGTTCATTTTGTTCATGTATATACACGAGAACTCACAGATTGAATGCTTGTGTAGAATTTCATAGCTAAAAATAGTTCTTCCACAGTTATGAATATTTGTGAGTGTATCTCTATCACAGAGGTGAACTTTTATTCTGTGCATTGCCCTGATGATCAGCAATCACTGCAATGCAATGGAAATAGCTTTTTGCTCCCGCAATGCTATCAACTAGAAATTGTTTAGCACAAGGTGACTGAGGTATCACAGATACTTGAAGGTGTTTTCCAGGAATCACTTCCATTTTACAGCAATTGTGATGTCATTTCCAGAACCAACTTTCTCTATGAGTACAAGGAACAAGTAGAGATACTGACCAAGTAAGATTAGCAGCTGACAAATACTTAGGTGCATATATACATATTCCCCTAGTCCACTGTGAATCCAGAAGTATCCAATGAAGACCCCAAACCGATCCACTAACAATATAATACTTTCAGCATTGAATGTTAGCTTCTCATCTGTTTTCTTAGAAGTCGTTACAGAACCAAAAGGCTTATTAAGTCAAGCAGTCCGTCTTCCTGCCAATACAAGAATGTTCTCCAGAGTATTCTCTGTGGTATATTTTCTGGTGTTTGACCTGTGTAGATTTTGAACTTTCCACAAAAATAACTTTGCAAATTTATTTTGGGAGACTGCCAGCTATGTGACAGATCTCACTACCCAAAAAAGCATATATGAATAATATTTTATTTAAATGTTCACATGCATATGTAAATATCATAATTTTTTTCATGTATAGGTAACCCTGGAGAAATCAATACTTTCCAAACTGAAATAAACGGGAAATATTTTTAGTATGTTTAAATAGGAGATACTTTAGAACGTCTTAACATCTTCAAGCTTTTGGGGGTATGACTTTCATTTCATTTGCAATGCTTTTGTATAGTCAACAAAATCCACTTACATCTACCTACACATATCTTTTCCCACATTTACAGAAATATATTTAGATATTTGCAGAACAGAGGTGGGAGGGAGGAAGATATTAATTTTTTCTCTTAAATTTTAAATCTGATTTAGAACAATTTTTTTTTTTTTTTTTTTAATAGTTAGTCTTCTTTGTATGACTGGATGTCTGCAACTGTTTTGTGTTTCAGTGAAGGACGAATTACATTCCACTGGCACAGACAATTTTTAACTCCACTTTTTGCACTGTCCTTGTTATGTTCCTTCTGTTTCAGGGAAGTCTTTGCTCAATTAGGACATATGACTGGATTCTCCTGTCTTTTTCCAGAATGATATTAATAATTTCATAACTTTTCATCAAAACAAAAGCTGTACAGTGTTTAAAATTTTCTGTTCTATGGACAATTCTGCATGGCTCAGATCTCCTTTGGAAACAGTTGAACATATTTCTTTCATGAAACTCAGCAGAGCAGTTCACCTCAACCAAAGTAAACACAGCAGCTTCAATTAATACTAAAGCTAAGGCAAAATGCAATTAGAAGAGTTTCAGAAGTGGAATTTGGCAGGTTGGTTAAACTGGTAATTGAGCTTAAAGGTGAACTGTGAGGGGAAAAACATTCCTACAACAAAAAAAGTGGTGTTCTTTATTGCCACCACACCCTTGAACTTTCATCATGCCTCCATTTTCTCCCCTCTCAGGTAGCAGAATTATTTCTCACTATTTTCTTGGGGATAGCAGAAGAAAATCCTCAAAGGATTTATGCAGTGCCAGCTGATGAAACTTCATGAAGCTGTAATGTGAACATTGAAATTCTGCTCAGTGGAAATATTAAACCTTTATTCTGCAAATGTATTGCTATAGGTAGTCTGTGACCCATGCTGAGCTTGCTCAGATAAGCAAGTGTGATGTAATTCAGGTGGCTTAACAAATTGTTTTCCCCACTCAAAAGTTGCCAGCTTGGGTAGAGGGCTCAGAGTGCTCTTAGTCTATTTGAATGCCAGGTGTAACAGATTATTGTAAACTACCTTTGCCATTAGAAATGACTTCCCTACATATGACTCGGCTGTAACAGTTATGTCTGACATTATTTGAGTTACAGTCAAGGCACGGAGTAATTTTGTTGTGACTCTTCACTCTGATATGCAGGTGCATACAATATAAAACCTCTGAAAATAGTTTGTAGGATTATGTTCTTTTAGCATTGACTCTGCTTAAAATCATCTGAATAATCCACGTTCACAGCCATGGATCCTCAAATAAAGAATGTTTTAAGTTGATGTGCCTAAGAGTACTTGTGGGTATTTTATACATTTTTTTGTAACAAGGAAGATTTATTCATATCCATGTACTTAGTTTGAATGTAACGTCAAAAAATTAAGTATCAAATCAACTCCTTGCGCCAAAATCTTAGCTGTAGGAAATTTAGTAGGATGCATACTTCAGAAATAGTCTTATTGACCCAGAAGAGGATAAGCTACAGTTTTCTAAGGTTCCCTAAAGGGTCTCTAATCCTCCTTGTCTAATATCTCTGCCTAAGCAGCTGCTTTTCTCCCCTTGTGTTTATAAGAATAGAAGTGCCATTATGTAAGCCATCATCTTCCTGGTTGTAAACCTGACAATTATTTAAATGGAAGGAAGAAATTGTAATGAGAAACCAATCCTAATTTGATTGAAATAGTTTACATTTCATATGTGACATGCCAAAAATTGATACAATCCAAACAAGAAACACAGTCAAACAAATTACAGTTATTTCAAAGACAGTCCATCAAAAAAAGCACAGTAAAAAAGGAGAGTTCACAAATGTTACCTGCTGAATTGTCCGCTCCTTAGTGTTGGATAGGGGTACTTCATAAGACCCTCAATACCTTCAGGACTTGTGGTAGCCCATGATTAATAGTTTTCAGTGCTGCCTTTGACACAGGCTATTGATTCAGCAGGACAATCAAAAGTTATGGCATGTGCTTAAAGAAAGGTCAGTTTTACACTAATTTTGCTATTGCTCACTGTCATTCTGGAAACCATTCAGAATGGAGGCTTTCAGGTCCTAACAGAAGAGAGAAGATGCAATTTTAGTATCTTGTGGGTCACCTCCTTTATGGTGATCTTTACTTGAACTCATAGATTTTCATGTTGAAAATAAATAGCTTTTTTTATAGAAGGCTGCACAGCCATGCAGAAATGTCAGCAGTTTTGCTGTCGTTGTTTCTATCCATTTCAGTTCCACACATTATGAGGAAGCAAACTTGTTGAATTACTTATGAAAACAAATATTTGCAGGAAGAAAGTTCTAGTGGCACTATCCTGGTTTTGGTGCCATGGCCATGAGGGTAATGACAGGCCTGACTGTCCCTGACTGCCCCCCAAGGGCTCCCCTGACCTTGCTGTGGCCCACGGCCCCAGGTCAACCCACGGGGCCGTCAGTCTCTGCCCCAGTGATAGAGCAGCTAGCCCATCCTCCAGCTCCCTACAGCCTTGCCCTGCTTGGACACTGAGCTGGGCTCACCCATGGGCCCAGGAAACATGCCAGGAGATTCTTTCTGTCTTTTGAAGAAGAGTAAAGCTGCAAAGTTTATTTTCACTAGAACATGTGGAATTATCAAACAGAATGATAAGGCTATATGGCATAAATATTCAATATATGTTATGATTCTTGGCAATTTATCAATGTTCAAAAGACAAAGTAGGAAAGAACCGTTGTCACAGGGATGGATTTGAAAATAACTACAGTCTTTGTGGGAGTGAAATGTTCTTGCTCTTTTAATGCAAAATCACAGTGTTCAAAGTTGAGATCTAAGAGCTTACCAGAGTCAGGCATTTGACAAATGAGATATTCTGCCAATATGCCAGAGCCTAAAAATGTATCNAAAAATGAGCCAGGAAAAAGCCTACTTGAGTTGGAAAGTAAGAAAGGCAAATGAGGTTGCTTCCCCCAAGACTGTTTCTGAGAAGTTATGGAGAAGACCACAGACCATTACCTTATCTGCCATTAACAAGTTGCTCAGGGAAGTTGTGAATGTCCCCTCCCTGGAAGTGTTCAAGGCCAGGTTGGATGAGGCCTTAAGCAACTTGGTCTAGTGGGAGGTGTCCCTGCCCAGGGCAGGGGGGTTGGAACTAAGTTCCTTCCAACCCAAACCATTCTATGATTCATTTTATGATTTGACTACAGAGAGGCACAGATTTTGAAATGTCTGGAAAATTAGTTCTTTCTCTGAGATGAAACACAACCTGCTCAATTCTTTAAGCATTGCAGTGATTCCACAATAACAATTTTCTACTGTGGTAGTGTTTTAGTATTATGGTTAACTTTTTGTCATACACACATGCAGTATAAGAAAAGATGTCTATTTTAACTTTAAAACTTACACAGCTATCAACTTTGTCTTTGCGAAGCTTCTAATGTAAATTGTAAAATCTACTACATGGACCTGTGATCATTTATATTAGCCAAGGGCTACTGCTGGGATAAAACTTAATAAGAGGGGAAAAAAAGACATTTCTAGTAAATTGTCTTAATATTCCTGTCACAGATAGGCAAATCATTTATTAAAGGATGAAATAACAAATATATAACAAAGTTCTGAATTCTGCAAAGGTTCACGTTTCCACTTTTTTTCTACTTTTGATCAATTTCTTAAAATTAGGAAACTACTCCTATAAGCAATGTTAATTGTGTATATGTAAATCACTCTAGCTTTGAATCCACTCATATAGGTATTTCAGTGCAGCTTTCAAACTTAAATTCTTTTCTGACTTGACATTTATATTCAATATTTGACAATGACTTTGTAGACTTGAGAATGAGATTGATAAAGGTACTAAAGTTTTCATTTGGATTTCTTTTCACTCTGAAATCCTCTGCAACATTAATGAAACTAATTTTGGCCCTCAGAGGCTGGACTACAAAAGTAAAATTTCTAATAGTAACTTTAATTTCTTTGCATTGAACAGATGTCTGGCTGTATGAGTAGCATTCCTCTTGGGGTAATTCGAGGGCTAATGTTGCTTAACATCCTCATCAGTTAGACTGCCGATGTGATAAGGCTCACCAGTGTCAAGTTCGCACGTGACTCAAAAGTAGTGTGAGTACTTAGTACACTGCAAGACAGGGCTGTCATTCTGAGAGACTTTGAGGAGCTGGAGGAATGGGCTGACAGAAATCTCTTGAAGATCAGCAAAGACATATATTAATTATTACTTGATATAAAGCTATTTATGGCCTAATTCTTGTCTGAGATGTGTTTCTCCTTTTCATTTCATTTGAAATTCAATGGATATGTGTACAAATCCCACCTGTATCAGACATTTATAAGTACAAATTTAGAGTTCTGTAGGAACTTGACCTCTTCCATTTCTAAAACTTTAAATTTTTAAAACATCTACAACTGTGAAGTGGGTTTTTTTTTCCCCCGTCAGTTATCTATCCCTTCATGTTCATTAGCAACTTTTAGGCAAACATAGTGGCTTCTCTGCTGAAATAACTCCAAAGATTTCTTTATAATCAGAAATACGCAGACTTCTCTATTCATGTGAACCGAGTTGCAGTGAATTTTACCCTGTACGTATTTCAAGGTCAGGAATTTAAGGTTTTTTTAGATTCATAAACTTTGTGATCACATACCACTATGTCTATAGTGATGCTATTACCTGAATCTGCTTCAAATATTTCTCTGGTATAACCCTTCAGTTCTTTAAATCTGTGAGTGACTACTTTCTTAATTTGGGATGCAATTCACAGGAACAGCTGTCCTCTGGAGATTTATACCATTTTGATTCTTGGCAATTGCTGTCCTGTTAATCTAATTAATTTTTCTAAAAGATAACCATGAACAATATGCAGTTTGATTTGTAAAGAATAGATCTTAGCAGGCTCACTTTATTTGCCTTGTATTGCACAGAATTTTTAACTTTATGAGTGAAGGGAAATGGCAGGTGCACTGTAGTTTGATTTTAGTCAGGCGTTCAAATCTTTTGGGAAATCTCACCCTCAGATTAATTTGTACAAGCTTGGGTAGGAATACTGACACATGGGTTGAAAAGGGGCCAAAGAAAGTTAAAGTGAGATTTTTGATAAGCAGCATATAATAGGGCTCAGAGGTGGATTCTAAGAGGCTACCCAGAAGACCTCCTGAGTCTGCGTATCTTCAGTAGTTCAAAGGTGGAAATCAGCTGCAGACTGTGCAAGGCCCAGATGACATTTAGCCAAGACAGGCTGTGAAACATAAGGAGTTACTTTGACTTGGCAGTCTGAGGATGGAAAAATATAAGTTGGTAACACAATTGAGCGGCAAATAAATAAATCAGGCTAAGTTAATTTCAAGATGCATGCTCATTTTACAGCTCAGGAAGGTAAGAAGAGTCTGCATATAGATAGTCTAATGCTACTCATGTGGAAGATTGCCTAGAGGTCTGGACACAGCTTTAACAAACACATTCCTAAGTTGAAGGACATTCAAAGGGAGACAACAACAATTAGGACAAGGTGACAGGAACTGATTTAGAATGAAACATTAATGAAGTTAAATATTTTAGTTTTCATCATTTCCAGCCATAGAAGATTGATCAACGGCAAACATTTGAACTGGAATTATATTTCTGAAACAAGAGCTTCAAAAATACAGAATTCTACAGCTTATTTTTCACCTGAAGTTTGCAGATTATTCCATCTCTAGTCTGGAGAAGGAACACAGGATTGAGAATTATTATTTATGGAAATTTTCTACTTCCCTTCGCTTTTTTTGGAAACAAAGTATTTTAAAATTATATTTATGAACATAGGACTATGTGGATGCAAACAAAAAAAATACTAATATGAGGTGTATTAGAGGGAAGTACAAATTGAATTATATGGATTCAAAACCGTAATCTTTGTTAGTTACAGTTTTGAGCACAAATAAATTGCTTAGAAACGTAACAGGTGAGATCTTCTTTTTAATTTACATAAGCAAACACTTTAGAAGATTGCCTCTACCAGATGTGTGAAGTTTAGTCTTCCCTAAGATTAAATAAAATGCAAATAGAGGCAGTTTTCATCGCATTTTGTAAACATTAAAATTAAGATAGCAGGAGCAGAAAAAATAGAATATTTATATTTCTGAGCACCTTCATTTTCAACCTGAGTCTAGGATGAGTAGTATCACACCATCATGTGTCCTGCTTAAAGGGCTTTTAAATATAAAGAAGTATGGTAACTCTCAAGTTTAACTGAAATACATTCTCTCTTGAGGATTCAATCACCAGTTGATTTAATGTTGCCTATTTAATCATATTATAAAATACTTCAACAAGATGCTTGTGTAATTGCATTCTTGGCAGAAAAGGATAAAAAGCATACCTTGCAATTTTGGTTACATTAAACAGGATATTACAGTCTTCATAA
>WEIS01078918.1:1678-12442 GCA_013389965.1 Todus mexicanus | reverse complement strand
GCTGATGCCGGGCTCCTTCTCTCTGCTCTGGGGGTGCTGATGCCGGGCTCCTTCTCTCTATTCTGGGGTGCTGATGCCGGGTTCCTTCTCTCCACAGCTCAGCCACAAGCACCGGCAGGACTCGGCGCTGGCAGGAGGGGCCTGGAGCTGCCCTTGTGTACCGAGAGCCCCGGCACGCAGCAGTGACACCCCTGGGAGAGGTGACCGGCTCTCGAGGGACGCAGAGAGAACAGGCCGGTGATCTGGATCAGACCTTCCTCCGGGGATTTGTTGAAATCCCGGTAACTCCGTCGGCAGCGAAATCGTGAAGTTGGAGGTGCAGTAAAAAGCCGACCCTTGAGATTGCGTCTGGGGCTCCCAAGAGCTTGGAAGAGCTGAGTGAAATTCTCGTGCAAATTAAGCAGCGCTTTGAGTTGGTGGCGTTAAGGTCGGTTTTCTTCAAGCTGAGACTGGTTTTTTTATTTTAGTATTTAAATGTTTGAAGAGACAGTGCGTTTTTTAAAGGAAGAAAATGATGAAGGGTGGACACTCTTGCATCAGCGCCGCGTCTTTTACTGAATTGCTGTACAAGACTGCTGTGTGAAATAGTGGCTGAGCTGTGAAGAAAAGCCTTTTGTACGCACATTGCAGTGCAGTTTTTGTATTAGAAAATTGAACAGATAACTATAACAGAAAAGTTTGTGTAACCTCTCTGTTAATTTTATACAAAATGGTTTTTACTGTTGGAGGCTGACGAAGTAGCGTTTTACTGAAAGGAGTGCAGAACTTGGTATACCTGAGGTGATCGAGATCACTTGAACTTGTTTTTTGTATGAGCAAGCAGGAAAATGTGCATTCAAGACTGGCGTAATTAAGTTCTGGTGTTCAGCGATGGAAGGCCCACAGATAAACTTCCCTCTCGGTCTGGTTTCGGACCAGAAAAGGAGTGGGATCCAAGAGGATGAGAGTCCTCCGTTGAAAAAAGCAATGACAGAAATGCATGTAAATAGCAAAGTACGAGTCGTGATAAATAAATTGCCAACAATAAAGAAGGAAAACTTAGACGAATATGACGAAACTCCTGCGGAGGCTGATGGAGAAAGCACCAAGCCAAGCAGTACTTCGCTATCTGAGCCTTTGAATTTAAATCCGGGTTTGAAACACACGTTGGCACAGTTCCACCTGAGCAGCCAGAGTTCACTGGGTGGACCGGCAGCTTTTTCAGCTCGTTACTCCCAGGAAAGTATGTCACCCACTGTCTTCTTGCCTCTTCCATCACCACAAATACTCTCTGGTCCACTGCTCATTCCTCCGGACAGCTCCACGGAGCTCACCCAGACTATACTGGAGGGGGAATCCATCTCTTGTTTTAAAGTCGGAGGAGAAAAAAGACTTTGCCTGCCTCAAGTGTTGAATTCGGTTCTCCGAGACTTTTCGTTGCAGCAGATCAATACGGTGTGTGACGAACTGTACATCTACTGCTCCAGGTGCACTTCCGACCAGCTTCATATTCTGAAGGTTTTGGGAATCCTTCCGTTTAACGCTCCGTCCTGTGGGCTGATCACGCTGACCGACGCTCAGAGACTATGCAACGCTTTACTACGTCCTCGCACTTTTCCGCAAAACGGTGGTTTTCTCCCTGGTAAGAACACCTTGGACCAACTGAAAGAGACTGGCAGTGCCTTTGAAGTAGAGCATGAATGCCTGGGCAAGTGCCAGGGGTTGTTTGCACCTCAGTTCTACCTTGCGCCGGATGATCCGTGCATCCAGTGTCTGGAGTGCTACGGGATGTTCTCCCCCCAGACCTTCGTGATGCATTCGCACAGATCCCCGGACAAGAGGACCTGCCACTGGGGCTTTGAATCGGCCAAGTGGCACTGCTACCTGCACATTAACCAAAAATACCTGGGAACCTCGGAGGAGCAGGAGCTGAAGCATCTCTTGGAGGAGATGAAGGAGAAATTTAGCGAGAAAAATCAGAAAAGAACTCGGTCCAAAGTAAGTTCACCTGCTCTTGTAAAACTCCCAAATCTCTTTCTGCTCACCCGTAAATACTTGTTTTGGAAGAGCATTTCTTGCCTTTTTAAAGTGGGAATGCTTGTCAAATCAAGCCTAAATTAAATTTGCGAGTGAGCTTCACCATGGAAATGCATTTCTCATTAAAAGGTGCGGTAATTTCTTTCCTCTTTGGGCTGTAAGTAGCTTCATTCGAGCTGGTTTGGCTTTGTTGGTTCTTGCTCTGTTCTAAAGTGTGAAGTTTCTGGAAAATTCAGAGCTATCATGGAAATCTTCCTTCTCCTGTTTGAGCTTTGAGTACGTGTTACGTGATATGTGTTGCAGCAGCTGAGCAAAGCAGAAAGGAGCTTGAAAATCAAGTATTACCGATTAATTCTTCGTTTGTTACTTCTACTCCAGTACACACACGTGCGATGTATGACGACCTGGCTCACTAACCACCCACCTCATGGCTTTGCCTGAAGGGTAGTGGGGCATCCGTAAGTTGCTGCTCAGAAGCCCAAAGTTAGCTTGTTCAGCGAGCTTTCTGTTTAAATTGGTTATATGGAGAAATACGCCAAGAAGAGGGGGTTTTAAGCAGTCCAAGTAATGAGCTGTAGGCCGATATCTTGACAATGGTTAATAATAGATGTTGTATCTTTTCCTAAAATTATTGCTGCAAGTCTGCACCGTCCTTCAAAAACACAGAGCTGCTTTTTTCCTCAGAGAGCTTCTGCTTCAAATACTGAGGCAAGCATCAGATAAATCCTGAATGCCGTAGATGTTTCCGCTCATAGAAATACAATTCTCTGGGTATGATTTAAACTTCAGCAGCTTTTCAGTGGTTTCTGCCCCACAACTTACGTTCTTTTCCCAGTGCATTTGGCATTTTTATGTCTGTTTGATGCCTGCTGGTTTCATTATATTTCCTTTTGGCTGTTGTTGGTGGGTTTCAAAACAGCAGCAGGAGCAGTGCAGGTGGTTGAGCCCAAAACAGTGCGGTGGGAGTTGACGCCTTTTTGGCATAAACTTCTGGAGAGTTAATGTTGCAGCAAGGTTTGCTGTGATCACAGGTCGTGTTACAGTTGTGGCAGCTCCACAGCAAGGGATTTTAGGAGAAAATTTCCACAGATGTCTGCCACGTTTGTGTGCTTCCATGTGCTGAATGGGTTGGAGATGCAGGTGAGTTCCTACCGAGGAGAGTTTGCTTTTCATCAGATAAAGACCTGGCAGTCTTGGTGTGCCCATGTAGGTAATAAACTATTGTCTGGTGGATGCATCAGTGGAAACAATGTTCCATATTCATATCTATAGATACTGCTTCCCTTTTCACAGTAGCAGATTTCAGACCATGAGATCTTTTCAGTTTCATGTGTACAGATTTAAAAAAACCAACAGAAATTAGTAATTTGGACTGCACCGGGGCAAATGAAATACAGAAGCTTCCTGGACTCTTCCATAGCAGTCCTGTGTAGTTCTTTCCTACGAAGCAGCATATGAAGTGAGAATGGGAGAGAAACTGAAAACTGGAACAAAGATAAAATGGTGAGGGAAGGTTATTATTTTTTTTCTATTGGCTCATGGATATTCACCTGGAAAGTGTAAAGGATTAGAAGAGTTTAGCAGGAGAGTGTTGAAGCGCAGCCTCCGTTTCCTTGTCCTGGAGAGGCTTGGGCTACTTCAGCCGTTTTTCTCTCATTTCTGAGGTGGTGTGCAAGAGGTATTGGTTACGGCATCTAGACGTTCCTTTTCTTACACTACTAAGGAAATTTATTTGTAGGATGTTTCGTTTGCCGTTCCGTCACCTTCTTACCACCTTTGCTGCGTCAGCCCTCAGAAGTGCTGACGCATCTTTGAGGTTATCTTGGAGAGCCCAGGAAGAACAGTTGCCCTTGGCTACGTCTTTGTTGGTTCTTCTTAAATTATTAAATAAATCCTGCAGTCTTTGGAGCATCCTAGATCCTGTACTTTGTGAGTTTATTCACCTCACAGTGCTTTTGCTCTCAGTATTTTCAGAGTAGCGTACTCCCAAGGTTAAATCCTTCCCGTTCTTTGTGCTGATAAGAAAGCTGCAAGCTGCGTGTTTGATTGTCGCCAAGTTTCTCCTTTCCCGTGGAGTTCTAGACTGCAGTGTAACATCCACCTGCTCTTCATGGAACAGCTGCTGCTAAGTCTCTGCTGATCTCTGCGCTGTCAGATCTTCCTTCCCTTTGACTTTGCGACAGTTTCTGATAATCGCTCTGCGCTGAAACTTCGTCTTGCTTCTCAAACTGATTCCTTGAGTTGGTCTCTGCTAAAACTGCTGGCTTAATGATTAAGCTGAAACCTCTCCCTTTGTTTTTCTGCTGTTTAGGGAAAAAAAAAAAGGAAATAACATGAAAAAGATGTCATGCAGCTCTTCTAAACAGTTTAGGTAGAAAGTCATTCAGTTTTAAGTTTATTTGGATCTATTGCGTTCACAACTATTTAAGAACATCTAAACTAACCGGATTATTAGGTAATAAAATACACATGTATATATTGAGTTAGCTGGTTTTTATCTCTACTTTATTAACCTGGATGATGAGGAAGGTATTGTTTTAGAAAAAGGCTTCATATTTATTTACAGTAACCTTTAATTTTCTTTCCCAAGTAAAATACTTGGTTGCAAGTTACGTAATTCATTTGCAAAATGCGCACTAATGGGCAGACGGTGCAGTTGGTTTCCATTCAAAATAGGTGGGAATGTAAAGATCTGACCTAATAACTTAAAAATGCAGATTTTCTGCTATATCATTTCATGTGTATATGTATAAACGTGTTAAAATGTGGGTCCTAAAGCACAGACAGGGTGTGCTTCAGAAATTGAAGTTGGATTACTGTGTACTAGCTGTCATGTAAGTTCAAGAATATAGATACATTATTTAAATTCTTAGAATGAATAAGTCGAAAAAAAATCACAAGTGTCAGGATGAAGCCATTTTTCTAGAGAGTATTTGCTGCATTTCAAATCAAATTATTTAAAGGCTTGATGAGGAATCTACTATTCTGGAGCTTAACTTCCTTGTGCCTCCCTCCTGTCTATCTGCGTTGGGACTGATTTGAGAAGCTGCGGAGGTGGAGTTGAATTTCAGATTCATTGCTCGAGCTGAATTTGTTGTGCTGGGAGTTTTGACCAGAGTATCGTAGATGGGATTTAGTCTCTCTCTCGTGGCCAAGCAACATTTTGTTCTACAGACCTTGGTACAAGCCACGCAGGTGTTGTTGGGTCCTCCCCTTGGCTGCCAGAGATAAAGTTCTGTGACAGTTTATTGCAGTTATATTTATGTAGATATAAATGTTTCCGTAAATATAAACATTCTCGATAATGTATCTTGTACACAAGAAATTGTGGAGGTGTTAGAATGCTGGATGAAGCTTTCAGTACAGTAGGATTTATTTTTTTAGCTTTATAGGTGATTCGTTTGGGGTTTTTTTTTTTAATTAACCCGCTTTCCAAAGGCACTGGGTCTGGCTGGAACAGTGTTAACTTTCTTCATAGCAGCTTTTGTGGTGCCGCACTTTGGATTTGTGGCTGGACCAGTGCTGGTAACACCACTGTTCTGGCTTCTGCTGAACAGAGCTTGGGCAGTGTCAAGGCTTTCTCTGTTTCATGCTCAGCCCCTGCAGCAAATAGACCGGGGATGGGCAAGAGACTGGCAGGACTCAAAAACACTCCATGCTTTATAACATCCTGCTCAGCAATAAGAACTGGGGGTAGAAGGAGAAGAAAAGGCGTGTTGGCTTCCAAAGTAGACGTTGTTCAGAGACTGGCTGAGCATCAGTGTGCCTGTGGGAGGTGGTGAGCAGTGTCCTTAGCTTCACTTATGGGTTTTTTTCTCATTCCTACATGTATTAAACTCTTTATCTTGATCCAAGAGTTAACTCGCCTTTGTCCCCATCCGCTGGGGGGTGGTGGTGAGGGAGCAGCTGCGTGGGTGCTTGGCTGCTGGCTGGGGTCAGCCAACCACACCTTACCCAAAAACCTGCTTCCCAAGGCTATTTTAATACAGTGAAATTAAGAACCAGTTTCTTAGCTCAGAGTCTTGTTTAAATACTTGTCGAGACACCTTTCACTTGAAATTAGTAGTAACTTCGCAGTGGAGCATTAAGTATCAGCAGTAACTTGGACTGAAGAGTAATTCCAGAAATAATTCTTCAGATGACTGGATCAAGATTTGGTGTCCAAATGCAAAACACAGAATTATTATTTTTTTTTTAAGGTTATGTATTCAGAAGCACTGGGATTAATTTTGTTTGTTACTGCAAAGGGAATGGAGTTACCATGTTACTGCAGCAACTTTGCCCACTTCCGTAATAAAATTTCGTGCCAACCAAAGAAAGTCCTGTCTGTGGAAGGCAGATAATTGTTCCATTTTATTCACAAGTTTTATTTTGTAATAAAGTATCTGACAGATGCTTACTGGGGTGTGGCTACTTTATTGCAGAAGGCTTCTACAACTTTTGGGAATCCTATTTTATGGTTTCTGTTTCTCCTGAGCATTTTTAGCATGGCTCTGGCAGAGTTCTGGAAACTCAGCAGAGCTTTTATACAGGCTTGTAAAAAGATTTTCTTTCCATTTCATTGCTACTTGGCCCATAATGGGAAATTGGAGATCGAAGAAACTTCCATGGCTTGCATCACCCTGCACCTCTGCCAAAGGCAGTCCGTTTTCCAGTACCCCAGTGTCTAGGGTGTATATGTATTACTGGTGTAAATGCCATTCCACTGAGGAGCGTTTGTGAAAATTCCAATTTCTTACCAATTTATTTTCTCTTTATCAGGCAGATTCCCAGCAGAGCCTGGAATTATCACAGTGGTATCCAGTTGTAAAGCAAGAAGCAGAAACTGATCCTCAACCCCCCTCCTTTTTCCATCCCAGGTAACTGAATTTCCCGTGTAAAACTATAAGCAGTGTATGTACAAGTATTTAAATACTTTTGCTAGTTAAAAGATAATTCAGTCGGAAAAAAAATGTGCTTGCAACGTGAACTGTTTGGAAAACTCAGAGGAATAATTGAACCCTAAATTTTTATGCATTTCATAGTGTAAGTATTAAGTGCTGATGAGCGGTTTTTGGTACAGGACTCGAGCTGGATCTTTACATTCCAATTGTATTGCCTGCTGAAGTAATTACAATTCCTCTTTTCAGAGTAGAAATGACAGAAGGTAATTTTTAATCTTCCATATTATAATACAAGACGTGTATGTGGAAAGCTGCAGAGGGCCTCTTTACCATGAGTGCAATTTCATTTCCTTTCCAAAAAGGCTTGTAAAAGGTGTTTGAATCCTTTTTTCTTCACACCGGAACAATGGGCTGTGGCTGAATTGGCTGTGGGTTAGTTTCCTGGTTTTAGAAACCACGTGCATTTCCTTAACACAGTGCACAGGTTGTCATCCTGCATCAACGAGGGAAACAACAGTTTTTCTTAACATACCTCTTGCCCTCATGGCCATGTGGTTACGTGTTTACCATATATGGGGGAGATCAGACTCTTCTGGCTAGCGGCGCGCAGCAGAGCACCGCAAACTCATCAGACCAGCTCCCACACGAGCACAACAATGGTGGAACTTCTTTGGTGGTCCGTCAGTTTGCTGTTTCTGTTGGTGCCTTCCTTCAGAACCAGGAGAAAGGAAGGTGTTGAGGACAGTAAAGTGAAGACAGCATCGTCCAGCACTGTAGTGCTGATGATCTTGGCGCTGACCTTAACGCATCTGGCAACTCTTTCCCTCTGTACTAGTCAAAAGCTGAGTCGCAAGGTTAGGGTGGTACTGAAGGAGTCCAGGAGCTGTGAAAATGCAGATAATTTGCTCAATATATGCGGGAAAGAAGGTCCAGCATTGGTCTCAGACATGCCCCAGCGCTGTCAGGACACAGCTCTACTATTTAAAAGGTGATGCGCTCATTCCTGCTACGCTGATCGCTTCCCCCATCCTCCACTGCTAATATAGGGATTATGAAAATGCTAGAGAGTCTGGATTCTAATGGCATTCTAATTTCACTCTTTGCATTTAAATGAAGACTTCATGTGATGTTTCTATATGATTATTTTAATCAGCCATGTTTGGAAAATCCTCATGTTTGATAGCCTCAAAACCTTATCGAGATAATCTACTCAGTAAAGATTAAGTGGATCATTAGGATTTCATTTTGCATAGGAAAAATTTGCAAAGGATGTGTGTGTTTTTGATTTAAGGTTTTACAGTTTGCAATCACGTTAAATTAAACTTACTGCTCTCTACCAGTCATTTATTTGTGCCTTACCTTTCATTCTTAGTTTTACTGTTCTGCTGTTTCAGTTGCTACCTTTACATGTGTGATAAAGTGGTCGCCCCAAACGTATCTCTTGCATCGCAATATAAGGATGTTGCAAAAACAACAGTCAAAGCTTCAGAAGTGATTAAATCCTCACCCGGACCATCGGAGAAGAAGCTCAGTAGTGGAAAGCACAAAAAAGCTGCCTCCTATCCGGAGCTTTCTCTTGAAGAGCAGGAAAAAATAGACTTGAAAGCTGGTGTGGAGCAGCATAAACATTTAGGTGAGTAGTGGAAGTTACGTTGAAGTCTTCTCGAGTTTTATACCATATCATTTTAGAAAGCTCAACACCAAGCTAGTATTTTGTGATGTCACTTCAGTTTTCCAAAAATTCCTCTGGCCTTTTTATAATCTTCAGTTTTCCTTGGTTTTTTTTTCACTCTGGAAGTTTAGTTTTCTGTGATTATTATGCTGTGTTCTTCTTTTCTCTGTAGATCCGCCCGTGTCGACTCGTTCCGCAAGAGCTGGAAAATCTGAACGTGTTTCTTCCAAAACCACTAGAGACTCTGGCCGTGCTGAAGTGGCTAGCGATGTGCGAACCTTGTCCCCAACTCTTATGAAAGACATCAGCTCTGAAGATGACAAGGGCAGGATCATGGAAGAAGTAATGAAAACCTACATCAAACAGCAGGAAAAACTAAATACTATTTTGCGGAGGAAACAGCAGCTTCAAATGGTACAGTGCCAATCTGTGAGCGTGTTTCACTTGTGGCATCGGACGACTGAAGTTAGCTTGTTGGGTCTAGAATCAGTGTCACAGCTGAGATTCATTTAGAAACACCAAAACACATAGATATTTTCCCTCCCATCTTGAATACAGACGCCAAATCTTTAATATCCTTTATTTTCATTATTACTAGGTTCAAGTGCACTAATAATTGGTCTTTTCAGTTTGATGCTTGAACACAGTAGTTGCAGCTTCTTTTATTTTATCCAAATGAAAACCGCTACTTTCACTTTAAAATGCTTTCCGTGTGCGAGTATTTTGGCAAGTAAAGTTTTAGTCCTCTCAAGTTTCTCAGGTTTGAGGATTTTAAAGATGCAGACATTGGTATTCTAGGAATGGTCTTATCACTGTCCTGCATTAAAAAAAAGGGTACCACCTTCCAATTCCTGTTGGATGGGCCCTTGTTTTAAGGAGGATTTTATTAGTCTTTTTTATTATAGGATGACAAGAAGCTGGTATTCAGTTGTGATTTTTCTTGATTTTTGGCCTCATTTCCATTTTCTGAATGAAGCTAAATACTGCCTTTGCTTCTTAAATTCATAAACCATACCTAATAGTTAGTTTATTTAATGTTAAGCTCAGAATCTGTGGGCTTAGATAGGGCCTTAGAGCTGCTGCTTTTAAGTTGTTCTGCTGTTGGAGGTAGAGCTGGTAGATGAGTAAAAAAATGCTAGTGGAGAAAAGAAATCAAACATACTTATTCTGTTTTCTGGTGATGCAACTCTTAGGTCTTTCAAATATATCTTAGTAAATCAGTGCTGCTGCTTTCTGAGGTTCACAACTGGAAGTTGTGAATCTGTGTCTGGAAACTCTGTACTTGGAAGAATAAATAATTTCTTAAAGAATAAATGCTTGCTACAGAATTCCAGGCTGTCACTGATAAGTAGATAAGTATCATTGTCAGGCTATTGTTATCAGTAGATAAATGTACTTTTTTTGGCCTCATTGTTTCCAGGTACACATTTAAATTCAATTCTTCACTTTTCGGCTCTTGGAACCAAAGTGTATGTGATTCTGATTTTTCTTGACAGGAAGTGGAAATGTTGAACAACTCTAAAACTATGAAGGAACTAACTGAAGAGCAGCAGAATTTACAAAAAGAACTTGAATGTTTGCAAGCAGAGCACGCTCAGAGAATGGAAGAGTTTTATTTTGAGCAGAGGGACCTGGAGAAGAAGCTGGATCAGGTGATGAAGCAAAAGTGTAGCTGTGACTCCAATTTAGAGAAAGACAAAGAAGCTGAATATGCAGCACAGGTGAGAAGGGAAAGTTCGTTTCAAACCAAGCTGTATTTAGGCTATCAGGGAATTCTGAATCTATTGCTCAGCCACCTGAAGGTTTCATCTGCTCCGTGTGTTCTCATGCCACAGACGAGTACTAAAATAGGTCACAGTGGCAGCAATATTTATTTCCTTGTTCCTTGATTGACACTGAGGTAGTGGTGAATCATGAATCTTCACCATAAGGTCTGATACATCCTCATTTAAAGTGAGTTGTGTTTTTAACGTATATAGGCTTATCTTATGGTATAGAATTAAACATTCTCATTTTAGTTACAGAGATAAACTATTCCTCTTTGGAATTCCTCTCAATGCTACAAAGCTAGTTAATGGCAAAGGGAACCCTGGAATGCCCTGTTTCAAAATCAGCCGCAGATATGATTAAATGGATAGTGATGTAGTTTGTACCATGTCACAGAAAACTAGTCTTCGTGGGTATTTTTTAAAG
>WEIS01078909.1:235-14687 GCA_013389965.1 Todus mexicanus | reverse complement strand
GGTCTATTCCCTTTCCTCATCTAGCAGGAGTCAGGAAGCCCCATTTCTCCCAAGATTAGATGAGATGAGAGACAGGTAACCATAAACAGCATTGTAACTGGTTTTAGGATTGTACATCAGCAAAACTCAAGCATAATCATGCAGTGAAAACAAAGCATTTTGAGTCATTCTTTAAAAAGGTTTGTATCATCCATGCAGCTGCAAAGCCATAATGCTTTCATTAAAAACTACATCTGTACTGAATTAAAACAGGAGCCTGTTCCAGCCAAGGAGTATTTGTCAGGTTGAAAGTTTCTCTCTTAGCTCCTGAAGCTTTTTTCCAAAATCCAAGGGCTAAGACAGAGAGCAGACCTTGTCACGAGCTGGTACCGAGGTTTAAGTACATTCCTGCTATGTTATTCACCGTCTGGCTCCAATTTGAAGGTACATCTCCCTTGTGTTCACTTTGTTAACCTACATATGACTGACTCTTTTGTTTAATGTGGAAATGAAAAAATAGAAGCTGGGACCAAGCAAAGTAGTCTGAAAACATCTTTTTTCCAGATTTTCTACTCCTTGTGGTACATTAACTGCTTGCACAGAAAATTTGGCAGATAAATATCTTTTATAAGAATTTTTTGTGAGTAGGCATTTTTAGCTTTATGGGAAAAGACTTAAACAATCATGAAATCTTAGCCTTGTCCCCCCTATAATTTTTTGAGCCCATTTACCAATTTCTACCAAAACTGATTTCAAAGATAGGTATTGACCAAATCTATAAAAATCTCCAGACACATAGAAAAAGATAACCTAAATTAATACTTCCACTGAAAGTGCACCTGGAGTGTGAGCCCAACAGCTGTGTGCTGTGGAACTGACTAACCAAGTAATAGAAATATATTCCTCTACTAATTGCGGGGTGCCTATATAACAAAAAGCCACTGCACAGGCTACTTCAAGTTTGACAATCTGACAGGTATGGAACCTGATAATAAGTGAAAGGACTTGAATGAGGAACTGGAGAAATGTGGGAAGGTCTGTGGAGGTTTATGAGTGTAAGTATGGGTTGTTGGACATGCATATTTAGGGTAAAAGATTTTGCTAGTTCCGCTGCTAATGGGAAAGCTCGCTTTGAGAAGTATTTACTTCAGAAGTGGTAGAAAGCTTGAATATCTGTCTTTGTTGGCTCTTCATTTTTACTACTTTGCTTATAAAAGGACAATAAGCAGTTGTCTGTATGACAACTGTAAGTGGAGAGCCCAGCAGAGTTGAGTTTCCAAAGCCCTGAAAATTATCTTCTTCAGCTTAATGACAATTTTGTATTTAAATGCAAGAGCAGCAAAGTTTGAGAAGTAACTAGGAAGAAAAAAATGGACAATCCTTTATGAGTGCAAATGACAGGAAAAGGTGCAGCGGGAGAAGAGTAACTACCTTTTATACCATTGCACTGCTTAGCAGTCCCTGGCATTATCCAGCACCCCTTGTGCTGAACTTTACATGACTGAGAAGCAAAGTTCCTGCCTTCAATGATCTTAGTTTAGTTTTTCTGGATAAAATTAACGAAACTTCCACAATTATTTAGGTTTTTAATGCCTACCATACAAAATGTATTTTTATAAATTATCCATCACCCGCCTATCTAGCTTAACATGTGTATATATAAAAACCCTGAATGCTTCTTCAGTTCTTTTTAAGAAGGCCAACAAGCAAAGAGATTTTTTTTTTTCTTGGAAACTAAGTATTTTTAGTGGTGACCTGACAGTTCTGGTTTAATGGTTGGACTTGGTGACCTTGAAGGTGTCTTCCAACTAGAACGATTCTATGATTTCCCTTCCCCATTCTCACACCCCGCATCACTGATGTCAAGGCCTTTCCCAGTCACAAAAATCTACTTTTATTTTTCCCTGTAAGGACTGTCATCTCAAAAAGAAAGTTGTACCACAGTTCCTCCAGGATTTTGGCTGAGATGCTTCATGAGGGAAGTATTTTGTTTGAAGAAGATATTTGGATATACTACAAACAGTGCGAAGAGTTTTCCTCCACTGCAGAGAAGGGGAAACCACTTCCAACTCTTTTTTCATAAATGGCAGGTTTTCAAGACATGTTTAACAGCACCGTGCTGGATCCCATATCCCAAGGAGAAGTTCTGGCTCTGCAGAAGCTCATATCAATGCTCCTGCCAGCTCTTGTGAAGCTGAGCGGAGGGAGGACTTGTGGGAGCAGGGAGGAGCTAATTTCTTTTTAGTGTTCTGGAGTGAAACTCAGGGTGGGAGGGGTCCCTCTGGAGCCTGAGTCATGCCAGGTTTTTGAGCTCGTACAGCTGCAGCTCTCCCATCCTTTATATTGTGGAGTAGGAATCTTGTTTCCATTGTATATTTTTATGGAAATAAATTTAAGGAAAATACCCCTGAACATAACCTTTGATTAAGCTATTCTCTCAAGGCTGATTGCTTAAAGTTCTCCTTCCTTCAACTATTTGAAAGGAGAGGAGGATGCATATAAATGTGAGGGAAAGCAGTATTTTTCTAAGTAAAACCAATGGAATTGAAAAAAATGTTAAAAAAGAATTTCTGACTCAGTCCAAGCTCTCTTTGCAACCCTGCACTTATCCTTGCCTAGTATTTTTCAGGAGCAGGGGAGGAGATGGACAGACTTTGCTTGTGTTTTCTCCAATAAATATTCTTGGAGCAGTGGTGGAGATCAATATTGAAGCACACTTTGAATTTTACTGTCAGGTGCAAATACTAAAGAGGATGAAGGGATTTCATTATTGCCATGTTGCAATATTGTTCGGAAACTGTTATCTCTGGAGGATGACTGAGCTCTTGTTCCCGATTCCTCACACATTGAAGATGGCTGCAGCAGACTACCTGTTACCAGAATTTCACAAGCTGAAAACAAGCACATAGAAAATTTAAGAGAAGTAACATCAGTTAAACACTCTGATGTCTAAAAATTCCTAATAGTGGAAATTTGGATGCTGAAAAGCTATTTATTCAGCATTTGTTTGATCTTAATGTTTATTGGTTTATTTTAATTTTCAGTATATTTAACCTGTTGAGCCTCTTGACCCAGGAAGAGGTCATTATTATTGTTACTCATTGCCTTGACTTATTAGCCATTGAAAATAGGTGCAAGGTGGATGCTGGTGTCTAAAGCAATGTTAGATGATGGAATAAAGCGTGTTGGTGAAGACTTGCATGAAGTATCTTCCTTCCCTGACAAGCTTACCATGAAGAAAGCATTGAGTGAGAAGCTGCCTGGGGCTCTCCTTGTGGGTGTTCAAGCAATAAGGCATTTCCCTACTTAGACCTCCAAAAGGGAAAGGTCTGGGAACTTCTAGCACATGTACATGGGCTTAGTGATAAAGATATCTTTATGTGTTTGAAGGACCAGAAGTCTAGTGCCTAAGGGATCTAGAATGTAGAGACAGGACATCCTGACAGTCCCAGCCCTGGATACTTGTTGAATAGGGATATGCCAAGGCTGGGGCTAAGACATAGGCCTGCAGATGGGCCTGACTCAGCTGGGCCCATGGCCAGGCAGGATAGGGCTATGGAGAGCTGAAGATCAGTCCTACTGAAATGTCACTGGAGCAGGGACAGGTGGTCCTAGTGGACTGCAATGGGGTCTTGGGCCATGGGTAGGATGGCAGAAGCCCCATGGGGCTGGGCAAGGACAGGACAGGCAGTCTTTTGCTTGTCAGGAGGTCAAGCAGAAAGGGGAACCTATGAGCTTGAAACCCAAGGATGTTGGTGTAAGTTTTTCTTCTGTCAAGTCCCCAACTTGTAGGTGGAACTTCATATATTTGAGAACATTTGTTGTCAGTTAAAACTGGTTGAAATTGGTGAGGTTGAAACTTATTTGGCAGCAAAAAGTGAACATGGCTTCTAGGATGGAGGTTTGTTTCCTTTAGGTGCCGATAGTGCCTGGACAGAGTTTATGGGATAGATATTTTGAAGAATACCATCTGAACTTATCTAGCTAGATTTGAATCTGACTACAAAACCACTTGGTTTTCAAAAATGTGCATGTTTTCTCTGTATCTCCAAGGGCAGGCATAGATTCCTTTCCTTACACCGAAATGCAATGATGCATCCACTTGCTTTATAATTCTTAGCTGTCATTGTCTAAAAATGGCCCTTGTCACTTGTATGCATGTTGGACAGCTGTGTCACTTGATCAAGTTTTACATTTCTAGACACGATGCAGAGAGGTGATGTATATTTCTGTATTTTCAAGCTGTACTTAGCTGCTGTTTTTCTCATAAAAAATGGTTTTGACCCCCATTTAGTTTTCCTTGCAATGAATTTTTATCTCAAATTACTGAGTAACTAACAGTTTCCAGTAGCCCACTTCAAAAAAACCCCCACACCTAACAACAAAGTAATTGCAACAATAATAATAAAAGCCCCTGTTCTTGCTAGATTGCAATCTCAAACCAATCCACTTCGACTGTAGCTGTGGTAAATTGCTGTCTGAAAATGACTGCCCTATTCATCTGCTAATATTGTTAGAAAGCAAGCTACAACTGTACCTATCAGTGTAACTAAATTAGAGCAGGTTCACATAAGGCAGACACACATAAAAATGTACTTATGAAACAGATGTATCCCTCAACAGGAAAATGACAGCAATTCTGATAAAATGCTTTTATTATTTACTTTCAACAAGTATCTATAGCTGGAGCTTGACTATTGTTGAATTATTTCAATAATCTTGTTATAGGCCTGGCAATAAAAGGAAAAGCACAGCGCAGTGAAATGGCCTAGCTCCTGACAGGTTCAGTGGCATGTCAGTGATATGGTGGCATTTTTTTAAGCTTTCGAAACAAACAGCAGCGTTGTTTATCCAGGCTGTGAACTGCCTCAAAGGAGAGCATAGCCCTTGCGTGGAAAGTAGCAGCTGATGCTGGTTGAGTCCTGCCGGTAGGGATGGATGGTCGCTGTGCAAGGGAAGCCTCAGTTCTGACTTGTACAAGAGTTGCACTCTTGTCTGTTGAGGGTA
This sequence comes from Todus mexicanus, assembly GCA_013389965.1. Classification (NCBI taxonomy): domain Eukaryota; kingdom Metazoa; phylum Chordata; class Aves; order Coraciiformes; family Todidae; genus Todus; species Todus mexicanus. Next base: position 9,701 of record WEIS01078909.1, on the reverse strand, counting down.
AACATAGCAATGTGAAGGGTTACACTTGGAAATTAAAAAAGAATTTGGGCCTTAAAATTAGTAAGTGCAAGTACCTCCAGACTTCTGCTTGTTCTATACCATAAAGTTTACAGTCCACATGCAGGTTCCTCAAAGACTGGTGTCCAGAACATCTATTTCGGACCTATAGCTTGAACATAGTTTCTGGTCGTTTTGAAACTGGATGCAAAAGAAAATGTATAGTTAAGATTTTGGTATTCACTGTCTTTCCAGGTTTTCATAGATTTCAGAAGAACTGTGAGATCATAACTAACTATATGCACAAAACATTGCAGTTGGTAAATATAGAAGTATCTTTTGCTATCTATAGGAACACAGAAAAATAGACTCAAGTGACTTGATTATAGTAATGTACGGTGTTTGTGGCAAAGGAATATCTTTAGAGTATTTAAATTTAATCTGCTATAACAGCATTGATGTGACTTCAAAAATGTGGAACTACTTATTTTTATTTTTATTTGTTCTCAAACTTCCAGGAATATTCACATCTGAGCAGAGAATGAAGCTCAGAGCATTTCAAAACAGGAGCTGAAAGGGTCTAAAAATGTTAAATAGTGGATGGTATCTATGAGAACTGATATGAAATGCAAAATCTAATGTCACAAAATTGTACTGATTCTTCTGGTACATGTTCCAGGTTAATATAAAAAAATATATATATATTCTTTAGCAGAATATGTTATATTACAAGCTTCAGTAATGAAAGTGTTAAGGTTTCTTTAGGAGCATTGCTTTACTGTTGTGGATATTACTCTACATAGTAAAAATTTTATTTTAAGGTTTCTGAATGATCAGTGTATGAAGATTCTGTGACTGAAATCTCAAAGTTTTTATGATTCTTGCTTTTTATAATTGTTTAAATTTATATTTTCTCTGTTATGTTCATATATTTATTTTTAATAACTAATTCTTTTTACAGTTTGTTTTAGCATCTATTGGTTGAGTGACAAATAACTACATTAGAAAACTATTTCTGTTTAGAATTCTTAACTTTCTGATACTTTCTCCTCTTGCTCTGAAACACACTGTGATTAGATTCCACTCAAAGGAGAATAATTATTCTGAAAATTGGAAATAAATCCCATATCCCTTTTCTTTTGGGTTTCTTTTAATTTCTGACAATGGGAAGTGAAAAAGTGTGTCTTATGTTGAAAATGTAAAATTTTAATCCCTGCTATTCCAAGGAACAAGATAAATTGTTGAATTTTGAGCTGTTGCCTTCAGTGAGGACCATGTGCTTGGACAGTTTGAGTGGAAGTTAACAATCACAAACATCTTAGACAGTTGACTAATCTCTTCCCACGCATGCTCAATGAGTTTCTGCCAAAATATTTCCGGCAGCAAACGGAATTGCTTCTCTTTAGAGAGCTCCCATTGCCTGGTTGCCCTGCTCAGCCTGAGAGCCCCAAAGGGGTGGTTTGAATAGGGAGATTATACATATCTCAGTAGAACAGACATAACACTTACAGTGAAAAGATGGTGGTAGAAGGAGGGAGGGAGAAATGATATTGGGGATTTAGGGGGGAAAGGTGTTTTTTCCCATAGGGAATTTCCACTTAGAATGTGTCCAACTGGTCCTGGCTCAGCTTAAACAAGGTTTCCATCTAGATCTCTTTTTCTTAAACACGTGTAAGCTTCACCTTCAGTTTTACCTTACTGATAATTCAAAGTACTTTGAGTGCTATAAAGTTGTTTTCTTTTAGTGACATGAAAATTGATTTCTGGTCAAACCAAATACTCTGAAATGCCTGCCCAAAGCCCATAAATGGAGAAGCCGATATTGTATCAGTGAAAGCTGGCAAGCGTCACGAAAAAAGGTTTATTCATTCTGCCTACAAGAGCTATGTAAACAAAAACAAAACATTCTTTCAGGACAGAACATGAAGAACTGGCAAGGAAACAAAAGTGTAATGGAGAAGATTTCTAGGCCACCCAGCTGCCTAATTACTGGCAACATCTCTGGATTTTTATGGCATGTGTCTTTAACACAGTCCTTTGGAAAACAAAATGCCATATTATTGCAAAATAGTTGCAAATCTAAAGCTTTTGTGTCTCACGACCTTCAGCTTTTACCTATAGTGTGATTTTTAGGAGACTTGTTCTGCACATTGAACTAAATAAAACAGGCTACTGACATCTTTTTGTAATGTATTAAAATTTAATTTACTAAGATGAGCGAACTGAGAGTCCTGTTTCAGTTTCCAACCTGATCTGCAGGACAGTGGTGGTATTATTCACAATTTCTTAGGGACAATAATAGAAGCACTGGGTTCCGTATAGCCTTGTATTTACAGTGTCCTTACTGTGCTGTTGTGAAATGATTGAACCATTCCTATGAGTATTCTCAGCAATGTTTTATATCTGATTCTTTAATAGCATTGTTAAGACCTGATGCTATAGAACTATGCTATTTCTGAGCTCTGATAGCAAAATACATTAAGATGGAATACCAGGATTTTTACAAACAAGCAACCACAAACCCAAAAACAACAAGAAAAACCCCCAAACCAAACCTGCAAGAACAATAAAACAATATATAGGCTTTATTGAATTTCCTGTGATTGTGTCCCTACTTGCTTATAAGCAGAAAAGACCTTTTCTTGTTCTAATAATGCATTCCTAACCATAAACATCTGTATAAGATAATGCGGATGCATGTAGTTATAGAAGTATTTAAGACATATTTAAGATTTCTGGTTTTGAATCTTTGTGGGCTTTCTGGGTTTAGAGAACAATGTTAAAAATACATTTCTTAATTAAAAGAAAACTTTTCTTTCCAGATCTGAACAAAAAAGCATTACTTTATTTTTCCTCAAGTTACTGCTCTCCCATGATACATCATTGATGTTGTTAATACTTTTTCTATGTATTAGATTTTGTTATCACAGTACTATCGGGGGAGTAATTGCAATCCATTTATCACAAGTCATATAAATAAATAAATAAATAAGGTGAGTTACTGCTGTTTCCAGTGAGTAGTGTTAATTAACTTTGTCTTCATCTGCACTATGATAATGAGCATTTTTATAATAATTGTTAAATAATCTTGTAGCTCAACTATATTTATAAAATGTATCTTCACTTTGAAGCCAAGAAACTATCTAGCCGTTTGGACATTTTGCAGATCACACTAGTTAAGAAAAAAAAAGTCCTATGATTTAGTTGTGTTACACATAATTCGTTTGTAAAAAAGTATCAATATTCTATCCCATGAACACAGGAGGATGAAATGACTCCAGATTATTTGGAGGATTTAGTTAGTCTTACTTGGATCTTTAAGCCTGTCCCAGACAGCACCTTCTGCCCCAGATGGGCTTTTCCACAGAGTTTCACTGCAATCTAAATTCTGGCCCTAAACAAAGCTGCCTCCTCTGCCTCCAAGCACATTCCTTCTCCCTCTCATCTTCATCTGCTCCCACGCACGGGGGTCAGCAAAGCTTTGGCATCCATGTAAGTTAGATTCCTGAGGGGATTTGCCTATTTCCTTATTTTGGGTTAGGAATCTGTTTCTGTTACCTGTTTGCCCAAGTATGTTTCTTGCCTCCTCTCAAGCATCTGCACATCAGGTCAGTATTAACATATCAGTCTTAACAGTGCTTGTTCCAAGCTCTAAAGTTTTGCTCCCCCCCCTTTTTTTTTTCCCCTCTATTTATTGACAGGTAAGACCATTTTTATTACTGCTTATAGAATGATATTTAAATCATTTTAGGTGTCTAGTTTCTGTGCATAGCAAGTCTATGTCAGAGTTACAAAATGTTTGTCATCTGGTCCCTGTCCAAATCAACTAATTTAGATCAGCATGGGAAAAGCATCTCTTGTTAAAAAAGAAAAGAAGAAAGTAGTCAAGTTAATACAAAGTGTCCTACCACAGAGTATATCCTGCTAGTGTGAACTGTCTTGCTGTGTATAATTTTTAGTTACAAGGCACAAAACTAAACCACTAACAATGTACACTTTGTGGTGAGCATTCCAATATATTGACAAGCTGAATATTGTCCTGACATATTCCATCATCCTCAGTGTATCAGAGAGAGATTTCAGGGCACAAGCTGAGTCCAGCAGGAGGAAAGTTGTGTATTTCGGTAGGTAATAGTCTTTTCTTGTTTTTTTCCTGTACTGATTGCCTAAATACATTATTCTGCCAAGGTCATGGCACGGTAATCGCTGCATATTTCAGAAGAGGCACTCTGAACTTGGCATCTCAGGTGACAAAGTGTCATTTTACTCTGCATGCACATATTGATTTACTATTCTCACCAACTCCAATTACAAATAGTACTGTTGTGGTGGATGCCAGATAAACTTATCCTAAGTTGATTCTCAGCCTTTAACCTATTAATCCAAGCCCTGACCCGGTTCAGATGTGATAGATACATCATTGCCGCCCATATGTCTCATACATATGTTCAATGAGATCAAATGTGAATAAGTGCATGGTGACATACACCAAACCTGTGAACTACACTATACTGCTCATACCTTTGCAATGCTGTAATTGTAGCCTTCAGTTATTTTAAGCCTTTGGAATGTAACAGAAAGAAATCCTTTCTTACAATAAGTATTGTTGGTTTGCTAATTGTTACTCACTGTGTTAAATCTTTGGCATATGCTGATTGCTTGCATAGAATGGGTAGCTGTATCCTCTCTCATTCAAAAACAAAAACCAGAACGTATTATATCATTGCCCTACGGTACTTGTGTTATCTTGAGCTGCCATGACATTACCACACATAATATAACATAATGACAACAGAAAGCAAAAAAGCATTCTGGCTTGTTAGAATGTTGATGTCAATAGATAATGCAGCTTCTTATTGTATACCATGATAGTAGCATAGGAACAGAAACAGATCTTTATACCATAGCAGTTTTGATTTATATATTTACCGCGGTTTATATAAGACATTCATCATTGTTCCATCCTCCTGCACAAATAATTACATATAAATACCTTATGCCCAGCTATCAGAGCCACTATCTACAGCAAGATCTTTTTCACTTGTCCAACCCATTTAGCTACTGAATACAGTAAAGATTTTTTAGCTGCAGACCTCCTCATGATCCCATACCTTTTGAACCTCTTTTTAGAAAGGTAAGGGGGTAATTTCCTTCAGGCTCTTTACATCATAAGTACTCTGCCTTTTCATGTGAAAACTAGTGGTGGGCATCCCAGAAGCTGCATATTTTGTGGTGGACTGCTGCATCAGTATGACACCAAGAGGAAGATACTTTCCTTTGGGACTCAGGTTTAGGTCAATTTGAGAATAATTTTAGCCCATAACAGCAACACAGTCACCCAGTGAATATGACGTCTGGTTGCAGCATCAGCCAAGTACTGAAGACTCCATGGAATACAAGAATATGCTGATGAGAGACAGATACACTTTTTTTCTGCTCAGTGTTGAAAACTGAGTTGATCGTCTGGGCTCACACGCAAGAGCAACATCACAAGTCCTCCTTCCTGACTTCTGGCAGGTCTGCATCTGTCACCTCTCTCTGTTAGACAACTTCCTACAGCATGAAAGAACCCAAGATATACTTCAAGGTTACTTATGAGAGTTCAGAATTGTAATGTGGGCAACTTTGCTGAAGGCTATAGAGCATGGTATAGATGGAGTTCTGTGTTAAGGAAGCTGTAAGGTTAACCCTATATATTGGAGTACAAACCATCAAAGTCTGCCATCAGCTGAAGTCAGAAGGGCTTAACAGCATGTTAAGTCTCCACAGGGAGTAAAAAGTTTGAAATAATTTGAATTGTGAGCCCTCCCCCTCCCTAACCAGTTACAATCATAAATATTTTAAGACTTGGTAGAGAAATAGGAATGCTTTGCACTGGCCTCCAAAACAAACTGTAAGCTGGTGCAGCCTGAGAAGCTCTGCTGTGAGTGTATTCCCTGCCTATTGCAGCAAATGAGTACGTGAGTATTCTGCTCCCAGAGCAGGAGTTTCAGATTCAGTAAGAGTTCTCCTCACCCTCACCCCAACAAAAATTTATGAATAGTAAACGAGACAAGGTGAAAAAGTGTACAACCTTCTCCCACCACCCTTCTAAAATTATTTTTTTCCCTAAACATCCCCTTCTCCTACACTCACTTTTACCACTGGACTGAAAATCCAAAAGTTTATAAATTCAGGTTAGCAGCAAAGAGAAAGGCATAATATCAGCTGTCTTGTGCATGGGGCTTCAGTAGNGCTGCTGGGCCCTTCCACAGCATCAGTGGGGACGGGGACAGATTTACCATCTGAGGGGTTGGGTTCGATACTGGTTTTATACATATTTGTATATATTTACCTTTTATTATTACTGTTATTATTATTTTCATGTTTTAGTAAAGCTGTTCTAGTTTTCTTTCCTAATCGATAAGTCCTTTCTTCCTTTTTTGGGTGGGAGGTGGAAGAGAGCGTTCTGTTGCAGTTTTGGGGGTGCCCTGACCCCAAACCATGACATCGTGTCTGTTCCAGCTGGACTATGTCTTTCCAGAAACATTTTATATATTATACTGAGAAAAGAAACTGACACTGTAAGATGTCCACTTAATTCATTTGGCATAAGTCATGCAAAAAAATAAGCTGACTCCAGAACATGGTACAAAAAGGGAGGAAAAGAAGGTCATAGCTGGTGATAAAGATCCTCAGCAGCCAAAGCTCCTGGTAACGTCCAGCTCTGCTTTGACAATGCCCTGAGACTCTCTCAGGAGCTCTGAATCTCATAGGCACCTCTGATCTCCTGCACTACAAAGAAAAAACTGTATGGGTTCCCCAGGGACTATAAGGACGGTTTTGCGCCATCACTCTTTGACAGTCTTTAATTATATAGCAAAATGCAAAAATACAGACAGTAAAGGAAATCAGAAAGAGTTATCCCTTATAAGCTCAAAAATGTTAGTACATATATTGTCAGCCCTCATAAGCAGTCTGTATATTATGTGTGTTAATATGTATCTTGGAGTGATATTAAAAATAGCTTTCTGATCGTATGACAAACCAGTTGCTATAGTAACTACATTTTTGCTGTAGAACAGCAAAGTAATAATGTGTAAAATGTGTAAATTATCAGTGTGTAAGAGCAACTGGTGTGTCTTCATTTTGCTATTCTGCTTTAAAATGAATCTTTCTATGAATATACATATTTCATTCATGTATTCTTATGACAATCCTGTTGCTGGCTCCATCTCTTTAGTTGCCCACCCTTGTAGCACTTAAGTGAGATGTGACATTTCAGCCAAATAGAAAAAGAAGTGGGAGAAGCAGAGATAATGGACTTGGTCCAAAGTAAAAAGGCTTATACTGATTTCAATGGACTTTGCCTTGGGCCTTATGCAAACAAAGATGATTTATGAGGGACAGCATAAAAAGGCAATATTCACTCATTTTTGCACACCTCTTACCACATTCTCCTGCTGAAATCTGAAGGTGTTGCACTTGACATTAGGGAGAGGTAAGATCAAGCACTAACATGTCAGAGATTCCCACAGCAGTCTGAGAATTTCTCAGTCAATACGGAAACAGTTTCCAAGAGCTAGTCTCCCTTTACCCTGAATTCCAAGATTTTAGATTTACATGCCTGTCAAATGCTTTTTTGTCATTTAGATTTCTTAGGATAGATAAGATAAGTGTTACTAAAACCTAAGAGTGGGTGCAACACATGGAATGAAGTCCTGGCTTAGCTGAAATCAATAGCAAAACTCTCATTGACAGTATTCCACCTTTCCTGTTCAGTGTCACATTGAAGAGGGCAGTGACCTACTGGCCTGCAGGAGATTGTAACCTGCCAAAAAGCAGCAGAGATATTTATTTTCAACTCCAGAGAGAGGAACAATGTTTGTAGCAGTGTTGGCTACAGATCAGAGGTATTCCTATCCAGGGGGAATTACACAGTTAAACCAGTAAATCATTTGGTTCACTCGCTTTAATTATACTAGGTGACTGTGATATTTTATTTTATTGGGTTTTCTAGTTTTGCTGTAGTCCACATTTTAAAGTAAGCTGGTTGAACTTGAAGTCATTCCTAATTTTAAGGCTTCAAGGCACTGTGTTTTTCTTGTTGCAACCGTAGCATAAACGTAATTATCATCTGCTTTCTAACAGCACCTGCCTAAGTGGAGCAGTTAGTTATTTACTAACACTGCAGGAGGGACTGTATATTGAAGGAGATCAGCTGTGTCTCTGAGCTCATGGGTAGCCCACTACTAAAACATGAGCCCAGATTTACTGTGGCTGAACGTGATACAGCCTACCCCTTGTTCTGTATAATGAACCAAAGGTTTTTTGTTCAAAACCCATTTTTGAAGCAAATATATGTTCCAACATAGAAAGTGATAGTTTAAAATCAGTATTTATTTATTATCTGAAGCCATTATCAAGATCTTCTACCTTTCACTTAAACATTTGACAAGCAGAACTACTGCTGCCTTAAATTCTGCTCTAAATATTATGGGTCTGTGATACTGGTCTAACCATGAGTGCCTGTAGCCTTTTGGAACAAAGCTTTTCATAAAGTTATGCTCTGAAATCTAAATCTGGAAACCAACAGAGTTTGTATGAGACTTAGTATGTACAAAAGATTGTTGCTAATAGTTCTGTACTGACACCAAACCATTTTTCCTGTACCCTGTGTCATTGCTGCAGTATCAGGTCTACCATTCATTGTTAGATTTTTGTATCTATACCACCAAATTTTGAACCAAGAATTTTGCTGGAAGTTCCTGATATTTGTAGTGGCAATTTTCTACTTTTGGTATAGATCAGAAGCTGTTTAGTTTGACTGATGTTTTGGTATCTCCTTCTCTCTTCTTGCCCTACATACTCAGTGCTCACATGGACTCTCATGATGCCCTGTGCAGGCAGCAGTCTGAGGTGGCTCAAGCTCCAGAAAAAGTGTGGGACTCCCTCTGGGTAATATACTGTAAAGCTTCTTTTACTCTTACATTAATCTTGCTTGTGTATTTCTATGCTGTCCTACAATATATGCCTGCTTTCTTATCAGTAGCATGGTGGAAGCAAATGTGGTGATAAGGATTCCAACCCAAACAAAAGAATGGCAGCATGAGGTGTCTGACTACAGATCTTATAAGTGCTGCTGTGGCATTTCCAAAGAGAAAAATGTTGTGGTTTTTTGATGGGTTTTGTTTGTTTGTTTGTTTGGGGGTTTTTGTTGTTTTTTGTGTTTGGTTGGGGCTTTTTGTTTGTGGTTTGTTTGGTTTTTTAAATAAAGCATTGGGGTAGAGGGTTTATGTTCAACTGGAAAGGTTTTCCTTTGAAACTTGAGATCTCTAGGTGGAAAGTTAGTTTTTTCTAAGCAAAAGAAGATGCTTCTTTCTCTGTTGTTTTTTCAAACAAGAGCCCTAAAAGAGAACTGCCTAAAGGATTTTATTTTTTTTTTAATGAGAAATAATGCAAGAAAAATATACATCAATAATGGTGGTTT
>WEIS01078908.1:14997-25336 GCA_013389965.1 Todus mexicanus | reverse complement strand
TTATTTATATTTTTTTTGGTCAAATATAACCTTTCACTCCCAAACATCTCATTGTGGAAACTGCTTTCAAATAATTCAAAATTTAGAAAGTTGTTTATCAAAAGAATATTTTAAGACATAGTGTGTGTGTGTGCTATGCTTCTAGATACTATCAAAACAGTTTATTTTTAAGGATCCAACTGTATCATATCAAATTAGACCTGCAAATTTATTACTGCCTTTTTTTACTGCCATAATCAAGTAGAGGTTTGATCACTGGATATCAAATGATGGGAACAGAGGGCTCGGCTATACAGAGTTGTTTCTGTAATTTCAGAAAGCTGAGGAGCTCTGGGTTCTGACACCAGTGGGAGCTGGGAGCTGCCGACTCAGGCAGCAGTGAGGCAGTGAGGAGATGTGCTGGGAAGGGAGCGGGAAGCATCACGCAGACATTTCCTGCTTCCCAAGGAGTTTCTGCCAACACACTTCATCTCTAATTTGGGAAGGGAGGATGCCATCTGGCATATTGGCTTTGAAGGGAGTACGCCCGCAGTTTATATTGAAGGCGTCAGCTCTGGCAAGTTGCAGTGGAGGGAGACACCCAGGCACAAATTCAGTGAGCGGTGGTTCCCTGTTTGCCAGACAACGTCCCTCCCCATGGGGTACCCATCAATCAGAAGGGGATGCACCTCTCTCTGAAATACCTTCCTCATTAAACTTTCAATGGAACTCCTATTGTTTCCTTTAAATGTTTTGGTGTTGACATGTTGTTTTGTTGAAAAATTCCTGTCCGGCTCTGCTCAGTATCCCTTCCTTCAGTAAGCTATCAACGCTCTTTGATTTGCCAGGCTTATGGCAGTCACATAACAAGGAAATTTGCGATATGAATCAGCGATATATAAGTGTCTCCCAGAAGATGCAAGTGATGGAAATCCCAGTTATTGGTTATTATTGGACAAGTGGGAACTTAGGGCTGGGAAAGCGATCATCTTACCAGTCTCGCTGTAGTAGACAGAGCCCCTTCTTTGTTCCCCTGAAGCCACAAATTGCAACGGCAGTTACTTTCAGGCCTCAATTTTGGGATCATCCACATGGAGTAAGGGAGACTGTTAGAAGCATTCGGATTATCCTGCAGGCTTGAGCTTTTGGTGGTTTCGAGTCAGAACAACATCTCCAGACGGCAGTCAGAACATGATTATTTCTGCAATGCATTTCAAGTGTACCCAAAGTAGCTACTGCAAGAAGCAGTAGCGTAGATTTTTTTTGCAGGAGTTGTGCAAGCTCCAGCCGAAGCCTGCTGCTGCTGGGCCCTGTTTAGAAAGCTACTAGCGGGAAGAAGGCTCAGGCACTGTAACTTTGAGTGGCAGCAAAGGCAGAGTATTTGTTCATCTGTGCATGTGAAGGTGGCCAGGTTCTTCCCTCTGCTGGGGAGTTTAGTAGATCTCTCACTGCTTTATTCTCCAGGAAATCTTAGATTCCTGCTCCTACCAGCTTGCCTGTGTGAGGCATCAATAAAAAGTGCCTGACTGAGTCTGGCCTCCTTCCATGCGTTTGCACTTTTGCTCCTGCCAGATCTTTTTAAAAAAGCACAGTTGAGTTTGACCACTGTTCTAACTAGAAAAACTCTGAAGGACAAAAGCTGTTCTTTGTTTAGCGGAAGTATCGATGGCTTATCTACAGCTATCTGCCTGCTGGCCCTGCAGCAACTCGGTTGTGTTACTCCCTCCTCCCCCCATCTTTCTGCTGAATTCTTCATTAATTTGATTCTCTACATAAATATTGTTCTTCCCCATTGCTGTGAATGGAATTGTCAGTCATCTGCCAAGTGGCGTCGCAACTTGAGCCCACATCCCAAGACCTGCAAAAGCTCAAGGCACTGGCCCAGTCTGCCCTTACACCTGCTGCAAGCAGGTAGGTGAGGAAGGATGCGGAGAGAAAGGTGCCATGGTTATCAGTCTGGGAAAACACAACACCAACTGCATCTGCAAATAGAGTTGAGTGTCTGTCCTTTGCCAGGGACAGTCGGTGCTCTCCCAGCTCCTATCCTAGCTGCTGCTGAAAGCAGTCCCTTGCACCAAAGTCCTCACAAGGGGGAAGCAAGAGGATGCAGATCCCTGAAGAGGCCATGACAACGTCAGAAGTTGCTGCTTGCCCCAATGTATAAGGTCTTGGGGGCCATCTGCTCTCTCAGGACACAAGTTCATGGACAGCAATAATGACTTCACAAGACATTAGCTCATCTTTGAGTAAATAGCTCATGCAAATAAAACCCCATTGCAGCACGTCTCTAGGGAAAAAAAGAGTTTTAAGATGGTGATTGGACTTGCCAGAGCAGCACAAATTTATTTAGAAGAGCATTTGGCTGTTTGGGAAGGTGCTTTCCTGATGTTGGGGAGCAGATAACAAACTGCTTCATGTTCTCCAGAAGGAGGTAACAGCCATGGACCACTTGGATCCCACCTCAAAGGCAATCCAGCAGCTGAACTGCCACAGAGGAGGGCAAGAGTGTATATATATGCCTACATACATGCACACATTCATGCAGGAGACTGCCAGAGCTTTCTGTGAATGATTTCAGCACAGTGTTTTGATTTCTACAGTGAGACACATTCCAACCATTTAATGAGAATCTGGGGATTTTTATTGAGCTCACATTTAGGGAATTGAACAGGCCATTTTCCTGTGGGAACATCAGCACTGTACCTCGCACGGAAATGGCATGAAGTCACCCTTAATTTCTTTTATTTACTTTTGAAAATCCAGGATCTTGCAGTATACAGGGAAGTGAAACAAGGTGATATATAACTAGCAGAAAAATGTGAAATTCTATTCAAAGGCTTGACACTGAAATGCATGCCTGAAACTCACTGTTGCATGAGCTAATATCAGGCAAGTAAAAACAACTGGCTATGAATAGAGGCAAATTTCTGTTTAAAATATGAAATCCCCTCTACAATCAAAAATAGCTCGATGAGATTGCTTGTGAGGCCCTCACCATCCTGCATTGTCATAAATTGATTTCAGGCAGATGATCACTGAAATAATATCTGACTTGGCCAGATGCCAGCAGCATTCAAAAAGTTACGATTTCCTGGAAATATTTGTTATTTCCAGGATGAGAACATAGTCTCTATCACCTGCAGAACCACGAATTGTAGGTCAGTGGATCCCAACTGATTGATACAGAAGGCTGACTGAAGAAAACGGATAGCATTGTATGCCTTTCCCTCTATCCCCAAAATCTTGTTATTCTCCTCCTGCCACTTGTCCTTAGTGTTGCTGCTACCACCACTCCCCTCTTCTTCTCCGGCCATCCAACATAGGAATTCCATCATGCTCTCCTCTCCTTTTGTCATTGCCTCTCAGAAGAGACCCAGGTGAGTGCTCTGGCAGTGGTTTTCAGCTGGCACCTGTTGGAGAGATGACTCAACAGCATCACATTTTCTGCCTCTACCTGAAGATGCTGCAAAATGCTGATGGGCTTTTCAGTGAATAGTTGTATCCCTTGAGGTGTGTGTTTTTCCCATGTTAGAAAGTATGCATTTTCCTAACCACTAAAGACAGCAAGTAAATGTTCTCAGGTCTGAATGTATCATTAAACTACCGTGATTGTATTGTATTTACATCTGGCAGCTCCTAATAGAACAAAGATTGCTAAAACAGGATAACGTGAGGAAGCACTTTGAAAAAATCTCCAGTTAATTACAAAAATATCTGAACCAGCACTTTTCTAATGGTGATGGGGGAGATGTTTGAAGTTTGGAATATGATCAGCCGATCATCTCGTTTCACTAATACTTTCTGTGAGTTTGTATAACATCAGAGATGCATAGCTTATTTTCAGTAGCTTCATATCACATCATATCATAAGAATCTGGATTTTTAAGCCTATGTATCCATATGATGTTTATTAAGCACCTCTTAAAGTTCTCTTTTGGATGCTTTTATTACTAACTCTGCTCACCTTTCACTTGTGCACTTTAATAAGAAGCCATTCTTTTCTGAAGAAACATCTTGACTGCAGCTGAACTGAAGCCCATTCGTCACTGCAATAAAAGGGTTATGGTATGAACCTTTGGACAACAGGCAGCCCCCCCAAAACCTAGTGTCACAGGCTGAGTTAGAGCAAGGTGTGCTGTTAAAATTACAGTCTCGTATTTGCTGGAGAAACTGGCTTTGTCAATTGAATTTGTAGCGGCACCCAGTGGATAAAATACAGACTGCAAATTTTACTAGCCCAAAGATTTCCCACCTCCCATGTACTCATGTTCACAAGGTAAGAAGCTTCCAGCTAAGCTCTCTTGAGTACTAAAGGAGTCGGGCATTGAGGTATTTAACTACCCTTGGAACATGTCCTTTTCCACTGAAATAGCTACATATACATACTTGCCTAACATTATTTTTCTGTTGAACTGTTGCAGTTTTTGTGGGAGAGTTATATAACCATTTGTGGGAGGGAATGTGATCAATCTAATTGCAGATATGGAGCCAAATATCTGCAATGAGCTCCTGGCTATACCTAGTCTGTGCTATAGCACTCGATAATATTCCCTGCCTTTGACATTACATATATTTCTATTTACACATGTATGTGTGTGCTATATCTAATTATATATGTATGTTACATATAGCTATATATGTGTGTGTGTGCACACAGTTTATAGGAAAACAAATAAGTGAATGCAGAATATCAATACCAAGAGTCCACTGTCTGTTAGTTCATGTTGCTAACAATTTAAAAGCTGACATGAAGTCATGCAGCATCAACACTTCATAAATGGGTATTTGTGGAGGAAAGTGAGGCTGAAATACTGGCCCCCTGAATGCATCTTTCCCTTTCAGTCATGAGGGCAGCTGATGCTCACGTTCGCCACAGGCTTCATCCTCCTGGTCCGCGTAATAGGGGCAGCAGAGCTGCTGCATTAGCATGGGCTGTGATCTATGCTAACTGGAGGCGTGATAAGTGTTGCTTAAGTGTGTTCAGGGAGGCTTCTGCTGCTGCATCTTCCCTGCTCCTGGCGAAACTCTCATGGACTTCCCTGAAATATGGGCTTCTCTCTGTGTGGCCTTGGGCCTTTGGACTGAGCCTTGGAACCCTTTCAGGAGCGATTAGGGCTGAATCCTGGAGGGGACCTCAGGGTGCCTGTCCACAAAGGGGCACCTACTCTGAAAGTAGCAGCCAAAAAAATCTTGATGTAATAAAAAATCTATTTCTAAACACTCAGCCAAAGCTCTTAGGGCACCACATAAAAGTAACCAAGAGTTTTTGAGGCAGTGTAACATCAGCACTAATATGAAAACCACCAACACACCCTTCACACGAAATTACAGAGATGTTGTGAAGTGCAGGCAGTTACAAATATGTGGCCACACATGGTAGTTCAGAGAGATAACCTGTTGTGTGGAAAGCTGGGGAGAAGCAGTAGAGCACACAACGGGCTGTTTAAAAATTGGGAAAATCTGCCTGATGTGGAGAGGCGGTGAGAGTGAGCACTGACTGAGGGCTCATCACAGCCAAGACCTGCCGGCTGGCTTGTGGTCCTCACTACAGATCACCACTGCCATTGCAAAGCCAGCTGTGAAGCTTGAGGGAAGCTGGCAAGCACACTCACCATAAAGAACTTTAAAAACACGCACCAGCAGGTGCCGCTTTTTTCTGTTCCTTGTGCACCAAGATAAATGTCTGGATGGATAGTTCCCAAATCAGTTTCTGTTCTAGTTCTTTCTCCTGGTTGTAAATCTCCCTCCTAACATGCTAGACTTTAAGCAGCAGAGAGAAACACACCTACTGCTCAACTAGTTACAGATGTCATCCTTACTTTGGTGAGTTGTTCCTCCTTTGAGAACCACTGGCTGAGAGAATATCCTGCCACACAAACACTGACTTCTAAGTGGAAGGTGTTGGAGTTAGGAAGAATCAAACAGCCAGAGACATCCTGATCTCTAGTCCCCCCTCCTCTTTAAGGGTTTCCTCTAACCATAATAGAAGCAAATGGATCTCAACCACCTACCTTCATGGATGCTTTCACAGGTTGGAACATGAGCTTGGTGCACTGGGGCTTCCTTCCTTTTCACTCTCCAGCTTCTGGGTAGACACCTCAGACAATACGATGTGACAGGAAATCTTCAGTGAGAGTTTCCTAAATAGCCAGAGAAGACCTGGTTCAGCTTATCCACTCAGGCTCTGTCTGTATAATTAATGAAGCACAGAAATATCTTGTCTTGGAAGGGAGAGGACTCTTCACCACTGATGACTCTTCCAAATAGAAGAGACAAAATACCTTAAGAATTATTTACTTGTATTTCTTCCTCCATTACGAGAGAGAGAGGATGGACTAGAGGCCCTCTTAAGGTACTGTTCAGCCCTAGTTTCTATTTCTAGTTGTGGGTTAAATTTTCAGCCTCTAGAGATCTTTGACTGACATGAAGGGACTTGCTACACTGATTGCAATCCTAACAACAACAGAAAAAGAACAAAAATCCTCCAGTATCCCAAGAACAGCGATACTTCTTTGTAGTAAACGTCTTGTTCTGTCTGAAATCCGCTAAATGCACAAAAGTATTTGCTGACTAGTTGTGGTCAATTAAAAAAGTACTGATTGATGCAAGACACAAAGGTTGTGTTGCATTTAAAATTGTACTTAAAAGAGGATTCACATCCCTTTTTCATGCTTCTGTAATTGCCATCTTTCATATCTGAGATAATTCTTCTACCTTTAATAAATATATATTAGTGAGATATTTTCTGTTCAGTTTTTCCAGGTGATACTTTGAAAACATTCTGCGTGTAAAATCTTGGCTTTATTTTGCCCTGCTCAAGCTTAGTGGCCACTGCAGATGTTACACTTTGAGGAATTTCCCCTTTTCTCATAGTGCTAATAGAGAGGTCAGCATCCCCGGGTGGACTTGCAAGAGTTATTTCCTAATCTCTGTAAAACACAGGATGTTCCAGTAGAATGAAAGAGTGAGAATCCCTTTCCTCATTCCCTCCACCAAACAAAAAACAGTCTGAAGGGGGAGAAGGGATGATAAACACAGGGGACTGACAGACAGTGAGAGACAGAAGGAAATGCCAAATGATACTGGCCTGATTTGGGGATGAAGATAACCTGGATGCATAACACATGTTCCCCAATAAATGGTGCCATCCCTATACACACACATGCATCTCCCTCTTCTATTTATTTATTATTCATGTCTGCTCAGGCCCAGTTATTTTCAGCAAGACAGAGTCAGATGATCAATTGCAAATTTGGTGGGATGCTGTGAAACCACCCAGGCAAAACTAACTCCACCTGTCATTTCTGAGCAAGGTTGACTTTCTTAAATACTGCCCAGCAATCAACCCTTTGAGATGTTGCTTTCCTGACATTTCCTAATGTCAAATCTGAACTTTATTCACTGTAGTTTTCCTGTCATGCAATCAACCACAGACAAGGGGAACAAACGGTTTCCTTTCCTGTTGCATAGTTGAAGATCATCACAAGCATTCTTTGTTTACCCTTTTCTCTTTTCCTCTGGAGAAAAATAAATTCAAAACTATTCTAATTAATCCAGTCTTGCCTTCAAAGGCCCATTCTTTGTTTTGCTGCTTTTGACTGGTTCTCCTTCTCCTTGAAGGGCAATGCCCAACAATGGAGGCAATCCGTCAGCTGCAGCCCTGTCGCTGCTGAGCAGAGCAGGATTGCTTCATGCTCTTGCAGGCAGTATTTCTGCTTATATAGAACTTTCAGCTCCAAGTGATTTTGCACAGAAGCATTATGCTGTTGACTCACACACCAGCTTGTGATAGGACACCCCAAGGATCTTTTTCTGCAAAAATTTGGGTCACCTCATTTCTCCCAGTTCTGTGCCTGAGACACTGGGTGTTTCAGTTACCTGTGGAACCTTCTACTTTCAAGAAACTTGCATCATCTTTCTAGCTATGGGGTTTACAGCCAAACAAATTATGTGGGTTTTTCTTTTCCTTTATTGAATTTCATTCTATTTTTCCCCCAGGCTACTTCTCCAATTCGTAAAGATTATTTTGAGTTATAACCCTGTCCTCCAAAATGTTTGAAGCCCCTCCCAGCCCACTAGCTGCCAACACTCACTGCAAACAGCGATTCCAGGAGACTTCTGAATGTAGCTGTTACATGTTGAAATCTTGCCAAGCTGCATCAACTGTGGGTTAGATTTGGAAAGTATTTTCCTTAACCTGGATTAAGAGACTCTAAGTACCTTGAAAAGGGAGCAACTTTATTTACAGCTACTGTTCTAAAGGAAGAAATGTCTGGGTTGGCAAATGATGTTTGCAGTCCTGCAAAGATTGTATTTCTTGCAGCTCTTTCCTGTGTAAAAAACAAGCTTTTTGTTTTGCTCTTTGAGCCACTATCTGGCCTCCACATACTTCTGTTACAGATCTAATTCTCGAACTGTCCTTTTGAATTTAGGACTAACTGCATGTCTATTAAGCCTTTATTTTTTTACGATTCGAAGGCTTTTCATACATGTTTAATGTTCATAGAAATACTTAACAGAGGTGCTAATGCAGAAAGCTAGTTCTCACTATGGTAAATTTTGAATCAGGACAAGCTCTTAGCTTCTGGGTCATTATCACGTACTTTATGCTATCACAGAATGGAATTTTTTTTTCAATGTATATTTTGGGCTTAGAGTCATGTTATCTGGAGGATTATTTGTATGGCAGGTCTCAAAATAGATTATTCAGTGAATTAATGAATGTAGAGATTACAAGATAAAATGATAAGTATATAGAAAATACGGAGATAAAGAGAATAGTATCATGTTTCAGGCATTGGTTTTGCAAACAAACAAGTTATGGTTTGTTTAGTTGTGGGGTTTTTATTCTTTTAATTCAAACTAAGTACTCTCCTCTGTTTCAGATCATCCTTTGAGATGAATTGCTATTGCTTCATTGACCACAGCAGACTTGTGACATTTTATACCAGCTGAGGACCTGCCTCTGTTATACTTCAATAAGAATATTAAAAACAATATGCTGAAAAAAGCAGCTGCATCTTGTGTCCTTTCATGTAAACTAAGTCATGGAAGGTTTTAAAAGTACAATATGCTTCAGTAATTTAAGCTCTATTTCAGTTTCAGGCTGTACAGTTAACATTTCATTTCACACAAGTAGTGCCATTATAATACCCAGAGGGTTATTTGGATAGAAGATCTTCTAGCAGATTATTTGGTAAATTACTGAAGTTAGAGGATATGGAGAACATAAGGAATCCTGGATGTATTTGTAGGTTCTGAGAAAAACCACAGATATTTGTAACAAGAGAGAAAAGAAGTAAGATTTTTCTGTAGATAATAACTAAGCTCAATGGCATTTGTAATGGGGAAGCTGACCAATCTCATATATATCCAGGTTTCTTCCACTGACCTTCATTCAGGAATAGAAATTACCACCCTCGCTTCCCTCTGAGAATTCAAAATCCTCTGACTTCACATGCACGATGTAGATATTACTTGAGAAAGAGGGCAAACAGGGCATGTAGCACAGGGTTGATGCTCTTGTTGTTTAACCTGGTAGGCAGCTAAATGCCACACAGCCATTCATTCTCTTCCCCTAGAGGGATGGGGAGAGAATCAGAAAAAAGGTAAAACTCCTGGGTTGAGGTAAAGACAGTTTAATAGGACAGAAAAGGAAGGGAAAATAACAATAATAACAATAAGAGAATATAGAAAACAAGTGATGCACAATGCAATTGCTCACCACTTGCTGACTGATGCCCAGACAGACCTTGATCAGCCCCCCCCCCTTCCAATTCCCTCCAGTTCATATGCGATGCAATATCCCTTTGGCTGGTCTGGGTCAGCTGTCTTGGCTATGTCCCCTCCCAGCTTCTTGCGCACCACCAGCCTCCTTGCCAGCAGGGCAGTGCAAGAAGCTGAGAAGTTCTTGAAAGTGTAAACACTGGCTCAGCAACAACTAGAACATTGGTGTGTTATTAAAATTATTCTCATTCTAAATCCGAAACGCAGCACTGTATCGGCTACTAGGAAGAAAATTAACTCTATCCCAGCCAAAACAAGGGCAGTTGCCCAGATCTGGCAATGAACAATATCCCAGACTTGAAAGGAAAGGAACAGAGAGGGAATCTGTGGGAACATGGTCATATGCTGGGGTACAAACAACTCCCACAAAAGAGGGAATCTGCAAGGAGCATGCAGCATTTTTAGAAACATGAGGACAAACATGCCTGAAATATGGGGTGATTAAGAAGGGAAAAATAAGAGGAGAAATAGAAATGGAAATAGAAATAGAAATAGAAATAGAAATAGAAATAGAAATAGAAATAGAAATAGAAATAGAAATAGAAATAGAAATAGAAATAGAAATAGAAATAGA
>WEIS01078907.1:0-54899 GCA_013389965.1 Todus mexicanus | reverse complement strand
GAGAAGAAAAAAAAAACTTGCTTGTGAAAATCTGAAGTGTCTAGACTTTATTGCTGACAATAATTCCATTTTCCAGTTTCATAAGCTGAAAATATCTTACTCCAAAATGGCAAGAAACCTAATCAGAAAGGTCCTAAAATTAAATATACAATACAGAAAAGATGGGGAGGATATGCATGAAATTCTGAAAACAGCTATTTCTATTGAAATGAAAAGATGTAGCACTCATCCAGCTCAGCTCAGATATTCTTACACTACATATTCAACATAGGCAAAGATTTATATTCCAATTCTGAATGTGGGGAAGGAGGGTTTTTTCCATTCCCATCGCTCATTCTCATGAATGGGCAACGGTTGAATTTCTGCAATTTCAACTCCATGTTCCAGCTGAGTAAATTTTGGGACTATATCAGCATGTCCCTGGAGGAAAGAGTGTGAGGTTTTGAAGGAAGAAAGGACCCATTTACAGGGATCGCTGTGTGGGAAAGTGGTTGTGGATAAATAATGCAACAGCTCTAAAGGGAATTGTGCAAGAGCCTGGAAACACCATTTCTTGTTCAGATTTGAACACTGGGGAATTTCCAAAGTAAAAGAGCAGTGAAAGATGAACAGGGAATAAGAAAAGGGCAGAAAACAAACTACAGAGGACTCAATTTCTCTCCTCCAGCATGCTGCTCCTCCACTTCTTGGTGAAGAGAGCAAACACTTTCTTGCATTCTTGTGCAAGAAAACGGTTGTCTCACAGTAGCTCCCAGGGCCATTCAGAAGAAAGGGAATTCATTATGAAGCAATCCTGGTGTTTCTGGGACCAAGACAGAGCTAGGAGCCTACATCTGTAGTTGCACAATCAGCAATAATCCTTTTCTTTTTTTTTTTTTCCCCCAAGACATGACAAAGGCTGTTTGTAGAGCTGCTTTTTCTCCTCCTATCAGCTTGTGAAATACATGAGGATCAAAAGGGCAGTTAAGAACCTGCTCTTCCCCCCCTTCCCATGCAGAGAAGCTCAGCTTGCTTGTGTTTGCCTAAGCACTGGTTCTCATGAGATCCTTACTGACTTGCAATGCTCCCACATCTGGCTTGTTTTTCCTGAAGAGCTGGAGTTCTTCCTCCCTCTCTCCAGCACCAGCTGTGACACTGGTGGATGTCACTAGATTCCAATGAGATGGTAGGAAACCGCAGAACTCCAGTGGAGGTGCTGCGTGTATGCTCTCATTACTGAGGAAGAGCTGCAGGGATAGGCAGAGAAGGGGCCTGCTGTCTCCAGAGGAAAGTGGGATCTGTTCAGCTCCATTTGTTCTCTGATTGAACATTCCTGCTCAGTTGGAGCGGAGATGAAATCCAGATGCTAGTCCTGGTCTTGATTCCTGCCTCAAAGATTTCAGTGTGATGAAGCACTCAGGAAAGAAATCCCAGAAATGCCTGGTCTTGTTTTCTTTTCAGTTCTCATTTAGGGGATTTCTAAAAAGTATTTCCCCTCCTTGCTCCTCTTTCTGAGAGGGTGAAGTTGTTTTCGGATGGTCTCTTAAGACAAAAGTCCCTATTGTTTCTTTATAACCTTGAAAAGCATCAAAAGCTTTTTTTTAAAAAAAAAAAAAAAAAGAAGAAAAAGAAGATAAAAGAAAAAGTTGTACCAGCCGCAGAAACAGCCCAATGCAGAGGTAGCATTACAGTTGCTCGGGGCTGTGCAGTCAGTGAAGCGTTTGCTCTCCATCTCCTGCATGTTGCTAGTATGCATCAGCTGACTGGGTGAGGCTGGAACATGGACCAGGGACTCAAGAGTGTGTAGGGAGGGCAGGGGCTGGAAGATGAGAGGATGTTTAGTGGGGAAGAGTTCCTGCTTTGTAGAGGTAGAGTGAGGAACCAGGGTGATAGGGGCTGGAGATGCAGGGAGAGGGCTTGGGAGAGGATATACAGGCAAGCTTGTGGGGTTTACGAGCATTTATAGAATCATTTACATGTATCCCTCTCCGCTGCGAAGAACAGTTCAGCCCAATTTCAAGCTCAGGTCTTTCAACATCCCCTGGCATACTGGTATATTGAAACCAGAGGAGTTTCCAACATCTCTGTGTGAAATTAAAAAGGACAGCTCAAGCTGACGTAAGAACTCACCACTGCCCAGGCAGGGAGGTCCCCTTTGTGCTTGTTGCACCTGCTTTCACCAGGAATTTGATTTTAACAGGCTCCTTTTGGTCAACTCCTCCTGAGCTCCCAGAAAGAGGCAGAAAGAGGAGGATGCCTTCCTGTGATCTGCTGACCACACTCCTGAAGGAGCCCAGTATCTGCCAGCCTGGTTTGCAGCATGAGCACGTTGTGGTGCACGGCCAGCCCGGCTCCTGCTGCAAGCCCTTCACAAGAAAGCCTGTCCTGGGCATGGTGTTATTCTGCCTGAGTGCAGACCTTTGCCCTGCTCTTTGACAAACTTCAGGAGGTTTCTGTTCAAGTTTATCAAGGTCCCTGGGGATGATGCTCTGCTGCTCATCCTGTCAGCCACTCCCCTTAATTTAGTTTTAGACAGATTTGCTGAGAGTGCATTTTTATCCTCATTGTTTTCCTTTTTGACTTGCCAACTGGCATTTCAACCAACACACCTTTTTCTGAATTTATAGGTCTTGTGGCATTAAAGAGTTCACGATTTGGGCGTGTTATTTTCTTCACAGTGTAAAGATCCCTGGCAAAATCACGCATCAGCTTACTCAGCTGATCTGCTTCCCTCGTCCACTCAGAGTGGCCCATGCTGCCATATGCTGTGCTCTGTGCAGACCAAGAGACCTCCAGCCTGCACCGGTGGGTAAACCTCAATTGGGGCAACTCTTGAACAGAGCATGGCAGGGAACCGTTATTCCACTGATTATAGCTCACTGAGAGTTTATAAAGCTTGTGGTGGCATCTGTATAGGTTGTTATAGATAGATACATGTGCATTCCATTACAAATATGTTGTGTTTAGTACTTTCAGTGAGTTTAGTACTTTCATGTGAGTTAAAACCCTCCACAGATATCCTTGAGCATCAGTGCCATAACACTTCAGCCTAATTTAGTTAGTACAGAGTTCAGACAGAGTTTACTCTTGGAGTCTTGGATGCACACAAGGCTCTCTTTTGTTTCCTAGTGTCAATATTTTCAGCTGCTATAGTAATTGTACTAATGAAGTTTAGTCGTGAAGAAAACATTTCCTGCTGGAGTTACTCCAGACGAGCACACAGGAGTTAAAGTTAAGGTTTCACTGGTAAGGTCATCTTGAGCATTGTTACACTGTTACAGGAAGAATGAAATGCTGATGCTGTGCAGCAACTCTGCCTGGGTATGCTCATCCAGTAAAATTAGTGGAGAAAAGTTTTCCTTGGTCTGTGGCCTGTGTCTGGTGTCCCACTGAATAGAGCCATGCAAAAAATTGACTTTCAATATGTTGATCAAACTAGAGAATCATCCTCTAGAATGTTTTGGCTTGGCTTGGACACAACATTTCTTTCAGACAGTACTTCATAACCAGCAAGAAAGGAAGGAGGAGGTTGTAGCTCTGCATTTAAGCTAGGAAAATTCAATGAAGATATGGGACACCCCAAGATTCTGCTGGGTCCTTTCTTGACTTCAGTGATGAGAAAAAGTGCGTGTCCTGTGACTGTCCAAGGGCTTTCCCTTTTTCATGCTTGCAGCCCACAAAGAGAGATCCCTCAGAGTGGGAGTGTAGAAGGAATTTCTTTAACCATTACAACTGCAGTCAGAAGTATGTTTCCAAGACTTAAGATGAACTACTGCCAAATTTCTCAGCTAGAACCAGCAGAGCTGTTCCTTGGCATGTCTTGAAAGTAACAGGAAAACCAAAAAGCCTTGATTCAGAAGGTACTTAAATAATCTCAGTGGAACGTGAATAATTTTAGAGCACGTTTCCCTTTTCTGATTTCAATAACAAAAGAAGCAGATTTTGTTTTTTCTGAATCAGTGGAATTTCACTCTGAACCAGAGGGCTTCCCTTCCATTGTGAATTCTGAGAAACGACAGAGTAGAGGCATGAATGTGAAGTCCTTCAGAACCAGAAATTCCGGTTTCTGAGTATCTGTTTTTACAGATGTCTGAAAACAACACAAACTTGATTTTTGTGGGAGCAAACCCACAGAGAAAACTTGTTTGTGTGCAAAGCAAGCCATGTGCAAAGGTTAGTGTTTCTCTGTTTCTGCAAAATTCTGCTGAGACGAAGGGGTCCTGAGCATCAGCATCTGTGGAATTCAGCTGTGTCTCTTTGGAGATTGGAACAATACATTCCCATTATGTTACCTATGTATTTTTAATTTGATTATTGTATAGAGACAACTGATAATCCTGGGTTGTAAATAAACAAAACTGGAGGAGACGAGTGATGTATGAAATAAAGCCAGTTTGCCTTTTGGTTGCATGCTCTCTCCTAGACTCTTGTCCAATGGTTTAGGCTTAATGTAGAGTTGGGAAATGCAAAATGCACTTCTTGTTATGATAAGAGCTTGGTGACCATAGACAGTGTTCTGCAAGCAAACCAGCAGAAAGAGGCCATCTTCTTGAGTATGTTGCAATGTAATTTGGGCAGTGGAAAGACGAAGGCAAAGGAGGATGTTGAGGACACTAGCGTGAGAATGCCTTGTGAGTTTAGTGTGTGTTTATGGTTCTTTTAGTTTATTTTTTTAAAGATGAGATGAACAGTGATAAATTGAGGGTCAAGATCTTGGTCAGCTTTTCTTTGCTGAGTAGAAATATTTGGCTTCCTGTTCAGTGATGTTCTTTTCTTCCCCTCAAACAATGGAAAGCAGCACTGAAGAAAAGGAGGCATGGAGAAAACAAGTTTGAAATGCTGTGCATGCCACTAACCTACTCTTTTACTGCAGGGTCTTGTCTTCTTTAGTCTGGCACCTGGACCATCATGAATCCTGCTTCAGCACAGGTTTCCATCTTCTCAGAAGATGGCTCATTGATTTGTTGAACGAAGAGCACAAATATAGCATGTGTAAATGCTAGTGCTCTTTGGGATTGTCTCCTCACCTTCAGGATCCTGTGGCTGGTTATGAGGGCTGGCTTTCACCCAGCTTTCTTTTCCTCAAGCATGACTGATACCGGTCATCATCTGAAACCAGCCTCCCTGTCAGAGAAGCAGGCTCTACAGATGGTAGCTCAGTGCGTCAAGAACTTGTTGGAGCTTGAGGTAAGATTACATTGGCTTAGTGCAATACACTGCTGCCAAAATAAGCAAAGGTACACACTGTGCCCAGCAAAGCTGAAAGAGAAACTCTTGGTGTCTCCAGAGCCTGCCCTGGTTCCTTTCATCACTAGATGATGGCATTAGACTAAGTGCCTGTGTCCTCTCCCCACCAACTCAACCCGGTGGCTAAGACCCTTCAACACCTCTGCAATAACCTACTGGCATGGGGAATTTCTACCCATTTTTTTCATTTAGTATTCAGGCTCTGCACTTAAAATCTGAGGATTTCTATCCTTCAATGGTTTCTTACCCTCCATAAGGACACTGTGGTCTTCATGGCAACCTTATCAATGCCTGTGCTTCAGATATTAAATAATTTTTGAGTTCAGTCTCTTTTGATTATTTGGAAAAAAATATAACAGGACCCAAATAATATAAAGGACAATTTAAAGATAGTGCCTGCTTGTTAGTAAATAAATGGTAATTCTACTAATAATTACAATTCTAATTAAAATCTCCTTGAGTATATCTTGGCCTGTTAAGGGTCTTTAAATACCTGACCTCCTTTTTAAGCAGCATACAAAGCCCTTCATGCTGGCGGTGGAGGACCAGGGAGTCCTTGCAGTGAAGTGGAGATTTACGACAAGTTGAACTGCGTTCCGAGACAATGAGGAGAAAGGAGAAAGTTTTGAGAAACAGACAAATAGAGATTACAGTCCCAAGCTCCAGCGTGTGAACAGCTAAGTAGTCTTACATGGGAGAGTCAGTGCAGACTTTGCAGCATAGCATGGTCAAATTTGAGTGTTACAGCAACAAGACTGTAAAGATTACACATTGAAAGGCTCAGACTTCATTTACTTATCTAAAAGAGAAATGGCTCTGCCTGTGGGAAGCATCTGCTAGTTGGAATAGATCATAACCATGTCATGGCCTTTCCAGACATGGTCTGGGAGATCATTCTCTTACCTTTCTTGCCTCTTCCAGGTCTCCTCCCTGGCAGCACAAGGGTAATTTTCCAGATGTTTGAGCTGAAAACCAAATTTGGTGATTTGGAGACTTCAGTTGAATTCTCCATGGCATTTGATGGAAGTAAATGGGCAAAATCCACATGAGCCTTGAGCTTATTGATGCTGAGTTGATCAGGGTTTCCAGCTTCGCTATGAATTTACAGGGAAGAGCTTTCCCAGAACCTACCAGAATCACGATTCTTTAAGTGTTATAGAATAATTTGCCAAAAATGAAACATGAAAGTCATTCAGAGATTGAGAAATTTTACAAGATCAGCAATGTTTTGCAATGGGGTGAAACGAAGATTCACATCAGAGCTAGGGGGGCTTGTTACACATGCCAAGTATATTTGCCAAGTCAGACAGAGATATGGCGACCAAGATATTGTTCCTCAGGGACCATGGTTTTATCTTGGACAAATACATGTTTTTCTTGGACTATTCTCACTTTCCCAAGATAACCTTACGGGAAGATACAGCTACAAAACAGACAGTCTGGTCTGTCAGATCCATTTCTTGAGATATGATACATGAAATAGTGTTACTGAGCTGGGACTGAAAGTTTAGGGGGTGCAAGTTCAAAGTCTGTACTGGAATACAGGCGTAAATCTGCACAATCCCAAATCCAACTGGCAAAGGATCACAGAACATCTTTTAGAAAGACAGCACGCGGATGTGGAGTGTATCTCTAACTTTTTAAGTGTGAAGAGAACTATTTAATTAAGAGGTTCTTCAAGAGCTAGCTGGGGGCAGTTGCACTGCATAGCAATTTGTGCTGCTCTGTTAGGACTCAGGTCTGCTCTTATTCAGCACCCGTTCACTTCCTGGGTGCTGTGGTTGTGATACAGGTTGGACACCAGCGCTATTAGCTCTAACGTTTTGCAGAAGTGCAGTGGTGTGCAGTTTTATGCAAGGTGTTCTGTTCTGTTTGTTTACAGGCAAGATTTAATGATGAGAAGAGTAAATAAGCAAGACTATAATAAACTATAAGGTAGAGTAAGAGTAAATGTGAAGGTTCTAGCTTTGTATTTTGGATTTAGCTTTTATTTCTCTGAGTAGTCCTATGAAAAGAAAATACCCCAAGTTTGCAATGTAGGACTGATGTTACAGTTTTCCCAGTGATTCACTATGTAGGCTGCCTTTGTTTGGTAATTTGCTCTATGTGGCAAGAATGTGAAGACAGGGAGGCTTTGTGAAGCTAATAAGGAGTGTAGAGGTTTCACTGGGAAGTGCTCCAGCAGTGAATGTGTTAAATGTTTTCATCAGAGACTTTAAAAAAAAAAAAAAAAAAGCCATATGGTGGGTATGCCAGAAAAAGTTTACTTTATAAAGGGGAGTGAAAAGCCTCGCACATGTCAGAGCAGGAAAGGAGTACGCTGTTTCCTTTTTAGCAGCTTTTAATCTTAAAAAGAAAGTGAGTCTCAGTCACAGGGGGCAGAACCCACTTCAGTGAGACCTCCCTCCCAAAACTGCCGGGATCTTCTCCTTCTATCCTGGGCAAAGCCGGCGCCTTTGCGAGAGGAGCAGAAGCCTCCTGGCTGCTGTAGGCGTAGGAATAGCCATGTCTACCGGGAAGATCTGTTGTCTCATGCTGCTGACCGTGGGGGTGCTGGCAGTGGTGGTTGTGCTAGTGGTCATCCTGACTCAAACCAAGTGTGGTCCTCAGGGCTACCTGCATGGTGCCGTGGCTGCTGACACCGAGACCTGCTCTGTCATCAGCCGGTATGTGCGCGGAGCTCTCGGTTTTTCGGGTCATGTCGTGGACTTGGACTGATAGACAGGGCAGGTACTAACTCCAGGAGAGACCTGGGTTTCTGCCCTGTCCCTGAGACTGAGCAGCAATGCTCTCCATGGGCAGGGGAACAGCTCAGAGAGCAGAGGGAGCACTGTCCCTGCAGTTGATGCTTATTGCCTTTATCCAATGTCACCAAAATTTGCAGTTCTGAAAACCCATGGAAGATACAAGTATTTATAGTATACAAATAAGAGATTGTTTTTAAGTGGGGACGCGGGAAATTAACTTTCCTTCATGGTGGTAAGTCTGTCACATAAGTGCCTTAGAAATAAATTAGGGAAGAAGTGAGAGGCTCCATCAGAGAGCTGCAGCTGGGCTTCAGTGGAGGCAAGGCAGGCTGAGAGGGTAAGGGCATGGGGCAGCCCAGCCTTTAGGGGGTGTGTTTCTGGCCTGAAGCCTGCGGCAGGTGTGTCTGCTGGCAAGAGACACTGTACTGGAAAGCAGTGTACTGGAGAGCTAATTGAAACTCTGTCAAGAGAGTGTAAGTACAAAAGAAACACTTACATCAATTGGAAGGAAAAATGAAGGTTTAAAAAATTCTATAGCTGCCCAGGCTGTAACACTCCGGTTTGTGTAACACCTTCATTTCCAAACATTTTGACTCTTTTGTTCATTTTACTGTTACTGTTACTTCAATTCCTAAATGCTCGTATGAAAGTACAATGGAAGTAGAAGGAGGGAAGTACATGAGAGTAGAAGGAGGGAACTTCACAAGCTACAATGGATGCTGGAGCTGTGTGCTCTGCTTGATGGCTGGAGGAGTGAGATAAGACGTGGTGCTGTTACACCGGGCTCGCCATGTTCCACACGTGGCTCTTGTGATGCTGTGCTGACAATTTGTGAGTAGCTGGAGAAAATGTACTGTGGCTGCACATATGTCAAGGAATGAGATGGGGGGTTCTTTATGCTAAGCAACAGGTTAGTTCAGAGGAGGGAAGAAGTATCTTTTAAATCAGTATTAACGGAAATAGAAGAAAATACATTATTGGATTACTCAAAGACTGCTGGGAAAACCAAAGCACTTGTTTGGCAGCTATTGTAATTTTTAACTTGAAGTAGTGTAGAATCAGCTGAAAGGTGCTGAAGTGAGAGCCACAGGAATCTGTGAGGAGGTTGACAGCTGAGAAGATTTGGCTAGCTGGCTACTGCTGCTGGGCTGTCATCTGTTGCCTTCCCTTCTCTCTTTAAGAATTTCCACCTGCTTCCATAGCCTTGACCATAGCTGTAGCTGTGCCTCCAGTACACTTGCTGACAAGGTCTATGGTGTCCCTCTGGACTGACAGACCACCTTAGATATCCTACACATAGTTTCCCAATGTTACCCACAAAATTCTGTCCTTGCTCCAACTTCCCCTCATATATTTTTGCCCCTTTTCCCCAGCCTGGGGCATCTATATGTCATGTTCTGCTGCTCCAAATGTATCAGCTCTGCCCCTCTACCCAGCCAAGCCCATGGATCTCCCTAGGCAGAACTTCTCTTTCACCTTGGCTGTACACCACTCACCCTGTGCCCTGCAGTTAGCTCTACACTCCTACTGCTGCATGCTCTCTGCTGCTTTCCTGGCATCATTTGCCTCCAGCCATTCTTGGAAACCTTTGTGCTCTTTTCGTGCTGTCCTTATAGTTGCAATGACCCAAACTCCTGTGGTGTTCTCCCAGCTTGAGCTAGCTGCTCATTTTCTTGCAATAGGTCAGAACAAAAGTAAAACTGTTTACAAAAACGTTCCTCTACAACAGAGCTGTGTGATCAGAAGCTTTGAGTAACATTTGCCCTTTTCTTTGTCATGAAAGAATGTTGTTTTTCTTTGGATGAAGATTAGTGCAAGCACTGCGCTGCCTGTGATCTTGTTCATTTTCTCCCAGACATTTCTGTGCTGTTAGAACTGTATGTCACATTTTAGCTCTTAGCTATAGGTACATGATAGGCACCACCACCACTACATTAATTCTCATAGCAATTCACAAAGTGAGACAATGATGTTGTCTCACTGGTACGAAAAACGATGTCCAGCAGGGCAATTATACTGCATGGATGCCACATCATTGTCACTTTGACCAAGGTCTCTGCCTTTCAGAGCAATCTGTGCTACTGAGGGTATATCTTGCACTGATCTCCTGTGGGACTTTGCAGGGTCTGTCCCAGAGGTCTTAATGGGAGCACCAGGAACTGAGGAGTGCATAGCAGCCTCCTTCCTAATCTTTGCTGAACAGGATTTTAGAATCACGTAGGAATTTTGGCACAGCAGTAGCAATAAAATCCAGTTTCTCAGAGCAGCCTTAGCCGTTAGTCTCTGCTGTCCCCACTTGTGAGCTGCCACTTCGTTTGTCGCTTGGATACGGAAAAAAAGCAAGAGTTGGACAAAGCCAACCATCTATTGATGCTCAACCCAAACTCCTTCCCAGCCTGTCAACTGGGTGCTTTTGAGATTACAATGCTCTTGACTTCTGCTGTTCAAAAATAATTGAACTCCCAAATTCATGTGACTTAGTAAGAAACAGAAAACCCCAAGATTAACCATTCCTTCTTGTTTCCTCTCTCCTAAGTACTACACTTAGGGCTTCACTCTTTCTGCAGTTATGCAAATATTTGCACATTTCTACTCTAGCTGTGTTTGGACTTGGTGTGTTGTAAAGAGTCGAGGAGTTAGGTGAGCAATAATGACTGGCGAGATTCCCAGGAGCACAAGAGCTGGAACCTGTCCTGCTGGGCCCTTTGCAACCTGTGCTGCCGCAATATTCTTCCTCATCACCATCTCACCCCCAGCTCTGTGGCTGCTCCTTCCCAAAGGTACCCATGTCCCTGTGCTGGTCTTTGAGCCTCTACAGTCACTACTTCTGGTCTTATCCTACCAACACACCACTACCACCCTCCAAAATTGCTCGTTGTTATGGACTTTCTTCTGCCCTGATCCTGCCTCCACAGCTCAGCCACCCCACTCCTCTCCCACATCCTCTGTTCTTGAGGCAGGACATGGCCACTCTCCTCACTCGTGGTCCAGCCTGGGGAGCACTGAGTACTATGAAGAATAATTTCTTTTCTTTTTTCCATGCCCTAAAGCCATGGCTGTTACCAGATGCAGGGGTTTTTTAGGAAGTTCTGCTTAGGCTCTGCAACTCACGCTTGGAACAGGCTCATTTCTGCTATCATTGCTTAGAAATCACAGGAGAATTAATCTACCAAAACTGGTTAATTCATTGATGACCACAGACATATGCATCTTTGTGTATAAGTGTGTGTGTGTGTATATATATATATATGTGAATTCTATGATAAATATGATTAATTTTTTTATTGCTCAGTTTTAGTTTGGGGGTTTTTTCACCCCTAAGCAAACAACTTGGCCAAATTGAAATGAATTGTTGGAACTGGAGGCAGACTACATCTCTGGCTTTTGTACGCGCACACTGCAGAGCCTCCTAAAAATTTTCTAGATGAGCTTAAAGCAAGTAAGCTCAACTAACACATCTCCTCAGTCTAGTTTTTTGTTTATTACTGAATTCTTGTAGTGGAAACATGAAAAGGGAAAGAGCAACCTCCAGGACTAACAGAGAAAAAAATAATTAGGCTTTGTGGCTTGGGTATGTCAAAGCTACAATCAAATGAAAGCCACATGTTGTACTTGAACCTATCAGCCTGCCCTGCTGGTGAGGACAGAAGGCGTTGCAACAGTCCCTAAAGGCACAGCACAGAGAGGCTCAGCAGCTTGTCCCTGCTCTCCCTCACTGACCCGGCAGACCATGGCTCTGCTGGGACCCTTGGCTGACCCCCCTCCTCCCTCCCCCCAAGCCACCCCTTTCATCCTGCAAAGCTCCCGTGAGCTCCCATGTGGGGGGGGTGCTTGAAAACATCCAGTACAGGATGGACATGAAACCAATCACACTGGTCCAGTGCCTAAAGTCTTGAAAGCTAAAAGCAGCACCTAATCTCTGATCTACTTATAAATTGTATTCTTTAATTTTAAAAATCTTGTTTCCTTTAGAAATAAAAAGAAATTCAAACCACATGCTCCATGAGTTGTCATTAGCAGTAATGAAAATCCTGGATACATGATACTGTTCTGGTTTCAAATACTGCTGCTGTTAAAGACAGAGTCCTTGTGTGCTCCTAAGAGAACTTTCAGTTGAACTTATTGAGAAATACTGACCCGAACCTCTTGCCCAAAGAGCAATGCTGTCTTTTAACAAGTGGGGTGGATGGTGGGTTGGGGAAAACACTTCTAATGAAGAGGGATGGAAGGGTAAAAGGAGGATCAGAGCAGATTTTAATCCAAGGATGTGGATTTGATACCAAAGTCCACCTCAGTAATTTCTCCTCATGTAAAGAAGCCGTGAGGTGATCGCCCTGGTAGCACCTGTGTACCACTGTACACACTTTCACCTTCAATTCTGGCTGTTCTCTCCCGGTAATGGAAGAGGCTTTTTCCAACCACACAAAAAGCTTTTTCTTCTCCACCAATGTGCTGTTTGAGCTCTGCCACCCACTGCTCTGCATCTCTTTATTTCCCAAATGGCAGAAGCAAGAGCCAGCATAAGGCCAGGGAGAGATGTAGGAAAAGTGCTCATTCCCAGTGATGGGATTCACTACAGCGAGGCAAGCTGACCCGACCCAGCTCAGAGGCCATCTCTGATCCCCCTTCTGCAGTGTAGCCTTAGCAAAAACCCTGGGAACTGCCTTTTCTGAAATGAACACCCGCCTGGGGGACAGAGTGCTGGGGAGGGTGAGAATGATGAGACTTTAAAAGTCAGAAAATGTCTGTGGTCCTGGGAATCTCAGTTCTCGGCAGAGAATCTGCTGCAAAACCCTTTCTCATGATGGCCCAGCAGCATTTCTGATGAATGTTTGCATCCCAAAGGATTTGCCTTCCCTTCGTCTTGTATTTTAACAATTATAAACTTGGCAACAGGCCCTTTTTTACAGAAACAGCTGTTGCTTTTGCTCTTCATAAATCTCAAGCCCCTCCTGGGAGGATGAACCCCTGTTATGCCACTGCTGGAGCGGGACTTGGTTGTTAACATCCTCTTCTGCTCCTGGTTTTAAGGAAACTCCATTAGTGACCAAACCCTAAAGCTGAAACTAAGCGCCAGGAAGGATATAGGACAAAGCATGTTGTTATCGCATCTTGTCAGCTGCAGCACTAAGATATCCCTAGAGAGACCTGATAAGGTACCACACTGTGATTGAGGGGCCATGTGTCTCTCCAGGGTTTTGCACTATAATTAAGTCAGTTGTAACAGTTGCAGCAGTGATCCATATAAAGGGAGCAGCCTGACAGGACAAGGCGTATGTACTCTACTAGCCTAGATAGATGAGGAAGATAGAACAGCCCTAAACTCCCCAGGCATCACTGCCAAGAAAGTGGCAGAGCTCTGGCTGAAAGTGGGTGAACCAGGAATAGGCAGCCAAGTGTGATGTACCAAAAGACACCTCAGAGAGTGTTTTTTTTCTTGTATTTCAGCCTCCAGAGAGTCTGGAGGGAAAGCTGTCAGGGCTGGGGTCAGTCTGCCGATAGCATAGGATGGCGGTGGGCCCTGGACCATGTGCTGATGATGGGGGCCACATCAGGCCTCCTGGGTAAAAGACCAAAGCAGCTCAAACGAAATCATGTTAATAACCATGATCAGGATTTGGCATGATCAGGTCTTGGGCATAACCCTTCTGGGTGAGCTTGAGCCTCAGTCTCCATTTTTAGCCCTGCAGCCAAGGAGCAGCTCACTTCTAGGAGACCAGAGACATGCAGACCCCAAGCAGAAAGCCCAGTGCTTCCCCACCATTCCTTTTCTCCCCACAGCCATTTCCTTACAGGCAGTGGTTCCAGAGGCACTTACAGGAACAGAGGAAAGCCACAGTCAGTGTGCCTTATGGCAGTATCCTGTTCCCAGCCCCAGCAGTCCCTGGCCACATTAATGGCTGTAAAATAAACAGCCGTCCCTGTAGGATGTGCTGTGTGTTCCTGTCACAGTCTCTGGGAGCAGTTGCACTCCAATTAATGAACTAGTCTACTTTCCTTTCTGGCTTTGCCTCACCTAAGCAATATCCCAATTCAACTAGTCAGAAATCTTTCTAGCAAATACCAGTGCCAGCTGCTGGCAGGCTGTGCAAGGAAACCCCACCCCACTGCATTTCCACTGCAAGGAGAAGCTGGGGTTTTTACAGCTCTGCTTGAGGGAAGAATTTGTTGAGACACATTTCTCTAGCAGAAACTCATTGCTGTCAACAGCATGAGGCTGCCGCAATGCCCGAGTGTTCTTTGGTGTGGCTGTGCCTGAGTAGAACCCTGCAGTTGAGGGGGGGGACAGTTCCTCTTTGGCTGGTTGGGTTTAAGTTTGGGCATACAGGGAGCAGGTGGGATTTTTGTGCTAATATCACATAAACTGAGGAATGCTCATTGTAGGAGTAATGTAGCAAAGCCAAAATTTTGTGCAAATTGCTGTCCTCGGTCTCAGGAGTTTGCTTCACATTGATCCATTGTTCCTGCTCCAGTGTCCCTGTCCTGTTAATCGGCACATGCCATTTCATTGGGAATGGTATGTGGAGAGCTAGAAATAATTTGTTTTGTTCCCAGCATGCAGAAAGCTCTCTCGTCTCTGAGAGCATCCTCCTCCACGTCTGGGAGCTCTTTGATGTTTCTTTTCGTCAGCAGCATTTGTGAGCAGCTGCAGTTCTTTCTGTCTCATGACTCTGCCCAGCAGAAGATCAGCCTCACACACGGCTGCTCTTTCCTCCTGCAGACTCTTCCTTCTTTCCCACTAATTTTTCTTTCTCATTTCCATAAAGGAAGGTGCCTTTCTGCACTCTCACACCTGACACTGCTGCCAGTAGCTATCTCCAAGCTGCTAGCTGCACTTGACGAGCTGTGGCTGCCTTGCAGGCATCCCAGGGAGACATTTTCTTGTGCCTCCTCCATTCTGTCATTCCTGGATTTTCACACTGCCTTTTTTCTTCCCTTTCTACCACAGGGACATCCTGAAAAGTGGAGGCACAGCTGTGGATGCTGCCATTGCTGGCTTGATCTGCACCTCAGTGATGAACCCTCAGAGTTCGGGCCTGGGTGGTGGGGTCATATTTACCATCTATAATGCCAGCACAGGTATGGGCCAGCCCTGGTCTTTCCATGTTGCTCCATCTCCCTGAAGACGTGTGGCTGCCATGGAGGAGTCAGAATCCTTCATGATCTCTCAGAGCAGTATTTTGACTATAAAAACTGCTTCCCCTGATCACAAACCATGCTTTTGCTATTCACCCAGAGCATCTCTTACAGGGAGTGCACCTTTTCTCAGCAACAGCGGGGCTGGGGAAGGAGCGTTGGATTTTAAATGGACTGACTTTGCCTTTCCTTCCCACTCCAAAGCAATCCCAGATTGCCTTCCAAAGCCACACAGCTGAGAGTGCAGCAAGGTGCGAGTGGTGTTGTCTGAGCTGTGCTAGGCTGCGACTGAGGCAAACTGGCGTAGATTGAGCCATGTGGGCTGGCAATGAGTGCAGCAAACTGGGGCTGTTGCAGGCTCAGCTCAGCCCTCGGCAGGGGCTTCAAGGGCACATCCTGCACCAGCAGCTCAGGCAGTGCCCGCTGGTGTGGGGCAGGACTCCCCAAAGCAGCAGTGAGTCTTCCAGGAGAGGCATCTTCACTTCAGAAACATGAATCTAGCAATGTTCAGGGCCTGCTGGGAAGCCTTTCCATGTTGAGCTTAACCCCTAGTGTTGTGTTCCTGCTTTTACGTTTTTAACGTGTTCTTTCAAACTCTCTTGGCTCCCAACAGCCCCCGGAGCTTATCATCTAAATAGCAAAATCAACAATGAACACAGTAACAATATTGTAGTTTTAAAACCCCTGCCAAGTAGTCTCACAGAGTCACAAGCCTGGAAATGGTTGGGTGTATCTTATGCAATAGCATAATTTGGCAAAATGTCTANGCTCCAGTCCAGTTCAGCCCAGTGCAGCGGCTCTGTGCTGGCAGTCTGTGTGGTGCTCACCACTGACTGATGTGTGATACTTACCTGCTTCAGGAAGACAATGTAATGCCTTTCCCCCTTCTCCTTTCTAGGCACAGTCGAGGTGATCAATGCTCGTGAGACAGTCCCACAAGTGTTTCCACCTGATTTGTTGTCTGGCTGTGCTTCTGGTTTCCCGATCGGTAAGGACACAGACTGGGCAGTGAGGGTTGTGTGTCCTCCTGATGTGCAGTGCACAAAGCTCGGGCTGGGAAAAGTAAGGACCTTGCTGACTTTATCTGAAGTTCTGTTTAATTGGTCACACTTTTCCTGGATTGACTTTTGCAAAAGTAAGAAAAAATACTAGGTCCATTAAAATTCCTGGTTTATAGTAACATTGGCAACCTGAGCAGCATGAGCAAAGCATGAGGAGAAATCACGGTGAAATTTCTCTTCATAGGAAGTCTGTATTTCAAGATTAGATTTCCCAAGCACTCATTTCCCATCTGTTCTTCCAGAGAAAAATAATGTCAATAGCTGCTCAGACTTTCTGGAAATGAAAAAAAATCTATCTAGTGTGCTTGCCCACACCCTTACACTGGAGAAGCAACCTGGCGACATCAGGAGTTGAGCTGCTGGGCTCCAGCTTAGCTCAGCTACATCTTTGCCACCTTGCTCCCATCCAAGGAGGCTCCACATCCATTTGCTGTTAGCAATTTGGCAGCAGGCACTCTTGCTTTAGCATCACATCTTGGACCTCTTCACATTTCTTGCTGCATTCATCCTCTTTCCCCAACAAAATTTCTTTTGGGGTGTGTCCTTGTTCCTGGAGGAGATGTTCATATCCTTGGAAGAAGAGCCCAAAAATTAATCAGGAAGAACTCTCTTTGGAAAGGACAGTTGGAGATATCTGCTCCAACTCCTTCTCAAAGCAGGGTGATGTCAGAGTTAGCTCAGGCTGCTAGGGGCCTTGCCCTGACATATTTTTGAGCTTCAAAGATGCAGAATTTCACAGCTGCACTTGCAGCGTTTGACCAGGTTCTACATGAGTGCTTTTGCTCTAATGTCCAGCTGCCATCTCCCTCACTGCAATGTGTACCTCTTGCCTCTCATGCTTTCAGTGTGCACCTCTGAGTCTGGCTCTAGCTTCTCTAGATCTCTTCTATTAAGTAGTGGAAGAAATACATGAACAGAAAAAGGAAAGGAAAAATCACAAGCTGGCTTTTAGAAGCCCTAGTCCTGCTTGTACAAATCTGCACTTCCACTGAAGTCCTTCCAGAGAAGTGAAACTGTCCGATGGCTTGCTGGGTGTGACACTGCTCTTCTGCTCCTCAGGTCCCCGCTGGATTGGTGTACCAGGAGAACTTCGTGGGTATGAAGAAGCCCATAAGCGATATGGCCGCTTACCATGGAAAGCCCTGTTTGAACCAACCATCAAGCTCCTTTCAGAGCCACTCGTCATTTCCCCAGTTATGGACAAAATAATACAACACCCACTCTTCTCGCATCCAGGAAAAAGCCTGTGGTAAGACCCATGAATTAAACTGCAGTGTGAGGACCACTGCTCCCTCAGTTTCAACCCTTTCCTCTGAGATGCTGACAGGGAGCGCAGGCTGCTGTGGCGGCTTCTGCTCAGTAAATACTTGCTGTGGAGAGGGAGGGAATGACAAAAGTATTTAAAGAAAAACTTCTGTCAGCAACTTTTTTTGGGGGGGGTGGTAATTTAGTGTGGCTTGGCATGGCAAAACTGTCTGCTAAGCACATCTGCTCCTGAGGAGGAGCTGGCTGTATGTGTCCTGCCTCCATCTGCGTGGAAATCACCCCCTGACAGCAGGGCCTTCCAGCAGACACTTGTTTGGAGAAACCCCAATGACCTGAGCCAGGGTCAAAGCATTAGGTCCCGTAAAAGAGACTTTGTCTAGTGAAAGAGTGCCTGATACTCCCAATAGTAAACACCTGAGTAAAGCTTTTCTCTATGTAGACTTCTGTGTATCACTGGCTTGGGAAGTGTATAACGTGCACAGATCAAACCAGCTTGGGATAGGAAAAAGAGATTGCCACTGGGAATAGAATAAGCACATGCTGTGAACTGATGGATGCTCTTCTTTAACAGCCCACTCATATGTGATGGTCAAAGGTTTTTGAAACGTGGAGATATGTTCAGGTGGCCAGCGCTGCAGCAAACACTGAGAACTATAGCAGAACATGGAGCTACTGCATTCTATGAGGGACAGATAGGAAAGGCCCTGGTGGAGGACATGAGGAAGGCTGGTAAGTAACAGCGAGAGTTAACACCCAGAGAAAGACCTTTTCCCAGCAAGTGGCTAACAGTGGGTTGCTACCAGGGGAAAGCCAACGCATACTGTTTGCTTGCCACTTGGGGTGGTACCTGGCATGGGAAGAGGCCACCTTTACCAAGTTCTCATAACTCAGGCCCAGAAGCAGAGCTGAGAGCCACCTTCTGCTCTGGCATGGACTCACACAGTGCTCATTCACTGGCCTCTCACCCTCAGGGTCTGTGATGTCCTGGGGTTTGGCAGTGCATGAGAGCACAGGAAAACATTGCTGTACATGGTGGAAGAAATTTGAACGGATGACTCTTTACAAGCTTTACCAAGGCTCTCATGTAGCCAGCCCAGGACACCTAGTAGGATTTCATGTGCTAATGCCAGCTACTTGCTTGGTTTTCTATTGAAGGATCCAATATCTCAATGAAGGACCTTCAGGCATACAAAGCAGAGGTGTCCTCAGCTCTGAACATTACCCTGAACAATCACACCACAGTGTTTTCTCCTGGACCGCCCTTGGGAGGTGCTGTGCTCATGTTCATCCTCAAGATAATGGAAGGTAAATTCCTAAGGGAAAAGGGGTAGCAAGAGGTTTGCAAAGAGTGTTGCTCTAGAACAGTAGGAAAGTAATGGGCAGAAATGGAGTTGGTGAGCCAGAATGGGCCCCATTCTGACCATGCTATGCAGCAGCACGATGAAATGGCTCATTCTTATGGTGGATCAGCATCACCATAGCTGTTGCAAAAGCCAAAGGACACATGGTTTTCCCAAGGCTTTAAAAGGAATCGAAGTCAAAGTGGAAATTAGTATTTGGTTGCTTCTGTGCCCACATTGTGCTAAAGCACAGGGGAAACTTGGTAACAACTGGGATGGGAAAAGGAAGTTCCTTTCAACTTTATTTTTCTTCTTACAATTCTTCAAAAAACATTGTCTTGAGTCTATTAACAAAATTATTTCGTCCTGCCCTGTAGAATATAAACTCCATGAAGCATCACTGGCAACACTTGAAGAGAAGGTAGAAACCTACCATCGCATTGCAGAGGTGCTGAAGTTTGGCAATATGCTAAGACCCCTTATGACTGACCCAGCCTTCTCCGAATCTCAGGTGAGTTGACACAGCGCACAGGGTGCGTGGTGCTTCCTTTCTCAACCTGACCCCACAGACACCCACGGTTTCTTCTGCGCTGCCACCTGAGAGAAGGAGCAGAGAAGTCTATTTCCTGCATTTTTATTTTTTATTTTAAATCCACATTGTCACTAACTCTTTTTAGCCTGTGCTAAGCTCTCAAGCAGGACACAGACTATCCTGCTGCTGGCACAATGCTACAGTACCAAGTGATGCTCTGACACCCTCTCACTTTGCAGCCACGGAAGGAAAGAAAACAGAACTGTTAGTCAAGATCAGTGCGGCTCAGCTGGCCAAGGCAGAGGCAGGATTAGGCCATTTATTGTGCCTGCAGTTTCTGTTCAGTTGTAGGATGGTGCCCAGTTGCCTGATAAAGGATGTGCACGTGCTCATGCCAAAGCTGAGGTGCCTCAGTACTGAGCTTGTTTCATTTCCATGATGAGAGTGACAGAAGCTCAGTGTCCTTGGTGTGATTGCAGGTGACGGTGGGGACCATGCTGTCTGACAAGACTGCTGAGCTTGTCAGACAACAAATAGATGCCCGTGGTGACCACCCACTCAGCCATTACGACTTGTCGGGGTCCATGAACAACCACGGATACAAAAGTAAGGGCACCAGCCACATCTCTGTGCTTGCTGCAGATGGCAGTGCCGTGTCCGCCACCAGCACTATCAACTACCCGTGAGTAGCCAAGGGCTTGGTAACTGAGTCACGTAGGCCATGGATCGATTCACAGGGTACCTCCAAGGGCTATTTTACCAGAAATGCAGAAGTTTTGGGCTTCACAGATTTGGGCAGTCTCTGACTCATGAATGCCTTTTTCATATAACAGCAAAGGCTTTTGAGCATCAGCCCAAAGGAACAGCACAGTTCACAAAGATGTAATGACTTGCTGAGCTCTGCTGAGTTTCCTTGGGTTGGGCACATTCCCACGTCCACTAGTAATGGGGAGGTCACCATGGGCTCCAGCCCAGCAGCATAAACACCTTCTGGACACTCTAGCTTCTGGATACCCTAGCTGGGGTAGCTGTAGGCTGAGAGGAGACAGAGGTAACCTATGGGGTGCTATGTTCCATTGATGTCATCCACCACAGGAAGGTACTGGGCGCTGAAAGGCTACTTCTTTCCCCCCTGCAGGTTTGGCTCCTTTGTGTATTCAAACCAAACTGGGATCATTTTAAACAACGAACTTGCTGATTTCTGCATAAAAACCGGAAGCATTAAACCAGGTGAGTGTTCTCATTCTCACCCTCAAAATAAAACGCAAGGCCAGGAGATGGATATGCAGGCTGTGTACGAGTGCGCAGGGACTACCTGTAACTGCAGGACCTCTTCCTTTCCCAGGCCTGGAGGAGAGCAAGTGTCAGTCTAGCAGAGGCTAAAGTCCTGGAGGGTGGCTGTCTACTCACGTGCCATTACATGGAAACATAGGAGGTTTGGTTTCTGACCAGGGAAATCGGAGATCATTGGTTGATGAAAAGGGGAGAAGAAGTGAAGAAACTACTACTAAGAAAACTTGCTGAGTCTTTAGGCTCATCTATGAAAAAGTATATTGCTGCATGCACAGTTGGGAAATGCTGTAGGCTTACACCAAGTTCTGTAACACACTAGTGTTGTTGCAGAGATGTTGCTCTGAAATAAGCTACCCCTGATGCTGTCTCCCTTGGGTCTGTTGAGAGAGAGGACATCAGCACTGCAATGGCAGGATTGCTGCCAATAGTTTCTCGGCTGGGTTGAATGAGCAGCAGCAAGTCATGAACACTTGTAGGATGCCCTGCACCAAGAGATGCTTCCTCTTTAGTCTGTGCTATAAAGAGCCAGTTTCTTGCGAGACTGGGTTTCAGCACAAGGAAGCTGTTTTCTGAAAGACTTGAGCTTCTTGAGGAATGAGCAGCAGCTTGGTTTTCCGTGGGGAGTACAAAAGGGTGAGGTAACTAAACTTGTGTGCCTCTCCTGCCCCCTTAAGAGCCACACAGGAGGAATAACGCTCTCTGCCTTTGCTCTAGGAGAGAAGCCTCCCTCAGCAATGGTGCCTTCCATTCTCATCTCCCAGACAGGAGACATGCTGGTGATTGGAGGAGCAGGCGGCGCCTGGATTATCAGTGCTACTGCTATGGTGAGTGAATAGGTACCGCATGGTAACGCCTTCCACTGAGCAAGGGGAGTACATGCAGAAGGAATGACCTCGCTGCCGCTGGTACTGCCATGTGGAAGGCAGCAGTGAAGAGGGCTTGCTGCAGTGTGAAACTGTCCTCACCATCTTGCCTCTAGCATTCCTGTGGCAAGGGCAGGGAGTAGTTTCAGCTCTGCTGTGGAGTTGGGCTTCCACCAGGAAAGACCAGGAACAGAAGAGGTGGGAGAGCCCACAGCAGTCACCAGTTCTTTTAGCCCTCCCAAATTTCCACCCATGATCAGTCCCACCTGCTCCTTCTCTTCAGATCTTGACTCCTTGGTACTTTCTTTTGTTAGACATCACTAAAACCTGCAGGTTGGAGGCCAGAGCAAGTGCCAGCTGCCTCGCCGTATTATTTTTTTGAAATGAAAGATGTTAGAATAATGAAATAGCAAGTTAGGAAGTTACTGGGAAGAAGAGACATTGTCCAAAACCTTGGGGCCCTGAAAATAAACTAGTAAGCTGTGCAATGGAAAGAATGTAAGAAAAATGGAAAACCACCACCACACATACACAGATTAGCAAATCTTAATAGAAAAGAGCTTGCTGAAGCATAGTCTAACAAATATCTTGTTCAGAAATCAAGAAATAAAAGCAGATAAGGCCACAAGAGTAAAAAGGCATTTTATTTTTTCTTCATCTTTCTTAATTGGAGAGAAGCCTGAGCAGTCCGTGCTAGGACCTGATTTGAAAACAGAAAGAACATCTATCAGTAGAAAGATACAGCATCCATCAGCAGTTATTGAATTCAGGGACAACACTTTGGCTCAGGGAGAGCATCATTGTCTGCTCACCCTGTTCTTATGCTTGTCCTGAGCATCTGCTCTTGACCACCATGACGACAGGACACTAGGCTAGTAGGACTTCTGGTGTGACTCAGTGCTGCTCTTGCAGTCCCAGTTTGCACCGTCCTGCAGGCAGGGTCTACAGTAGAGGTGGTCTGGCTTCACACCAGTGCAAAAGACAGCAACATGTGACCAACCTTCTTGTTATCTCCAGTCCGCCAATGTGGGATTTGTTTCATTGCAGGCAATTATAAACAAGTTGTGGTTTGGCTATGACTTGGAACATGCCATTTCAACTCCCATCATGCATACTGACCATGAAAAAATCGTGTTTGAGGAACATTTCAGTGAGGTGAGTGGCCTCGCTTGGATCTTCTTGCCTTCTCCTTTTGGTGAGGAGGAGATTGCTTCTGTAACTCTCCTAAATAATCTGTATTTTGCCTCTAGTTAACCTCCTTCTTGTTTAAATCTCACTTTCTCAACCTGACCCCACATACACATCCTTCATTTTCACACACAGCAGTGCTGAGACCTCAACCCCATTCATTCCACTTC
This sequence comes from Todus mexicanus, assembly GCA_013389965.1. NCBI lineage: Eukaryota > Metazoa > Chordata > Aves > Coraciiformes > Todidae > Todus > Todus mexicanus. The sequence goes on along the minus strand of WEIS01078907.1, from coordinate 32,076 downwards.
TTTTCTCTCTCTCCCACAGGAGGTCAGGAGTGGCCTGCTGGAAAGAGGACATAAAGAAAAGAAAGAGAAGGCAGCAATGAATGTTGTGCAGGGAATTTCCAAGGAAGGAAAATGCATTTCTGCTTACTCTGATAAAAGGAAGCTGGGAAAATCAGCTGGGTATTAGCATGAAATACCATCACAACTCAGAAAAACACTGCAGATAACTAGATTCAGAACATGCCTTGGCTTGGACATGCCAATATTGCGTGTTCCCACCTGGATGCCTCCTAGAATATGGGCAAAACTTGTGACTACATCTAATCCCAGGAGACTGCAAGCCACCCTCAGGCAATACAAGGACAAGTCAGCCAGCCTTGTTTAGAGCTACACCCTCCATGTGATATATGGAAAAAACATATTTCTTGAGCACATCAGCTGTTCAGAATAAGAGAATAGAAAGTGGAAAAGGAAAAAACCGGTCGAAATACCACTGGGAACACTGGGAACTGACCCAGCTGTATCTTCCATTCCTGCTGGAGACTCTCAGTTAAGAGCAGAATTGGTTTCTTTCAGGCTGTTGCCACAATAAGCTTACAATTACTGGGGCTCAGCAATGTGAAACACGTAACTATTTTGGTTATGAGGATTGCAAGAAATGTCTGTAGGGTCCGGATTTTAAAATCTTAAGCCACTGGGCTTAAAGGGTGGGTTTGGAAAGGGAAGAGAGCACAACTCCCCACTGCCTCACTGTATTTTCCCATCCAAAGCAGCCCTGCTTTTCCCAAAGGTGGTAGCTGAGATCAGCACAACCCAGCATAAGCCTGCTGCCCTGCTGCTCACTGCCTTGGGATGCAAAGGACCTCACAAGCTCAGAGGAACTGTGCTGAAGCTTCTTTCGACCCTGCACACTGGTGACTGAGAACAACCCCACTGTGGGGCGACATGAATCTCCTGCTCCTGAGGTGGACAGGCTTCAGCTTAGCTCCCCGGGGCACCTCTCCCTGTGGCAAGAGGCATCCTAGCCTGTGCCAGTTCTCCCTCCTCACTGCCAGCAGTTGTTTAGGGAGGCAGGTTAGGACTGCAGTGGAAGAGATGTTAGTTTTGGAAGCTTTATAATTTTCCTCAGAATGTGAAGGATACAAGATCGGAAGCCATGAGCTCACCAGGCAAGCACCAGGACTGCTGAGCAGTGATGCAGTGCTGTCAGGCACCAGCAGAATACTTTTCTCCCACAGTCTAAGGACATGCCCCAGCTCCCCATGTACCACAACTAGTCTCTCATGTTCGCTGAAGATCACAAGGGTAACATTGTAGGACTGCTTAAGAACTATCACAGAGAGAGAAAACTTCTGGAGGAGAGACATGAGCTCAGGTACCTGGACACAAAAGGTCTTTTTGAGTTACTTTATAATTTTGAATCGAAGAAGAAGAGAATCGATCATTTAAGAAAACAGAACAAAACCAAAACATAAACCCCAAACTCCAAAGCTCTTCTCAAATACTCAGGAGCAAGTTCCCACAATCCCCAACACCTTCATTTTCTGAAACATTATGAGCTGTACTTCCCTATGGGCACAGACACCATCATGTGTGTGTTTCTAAAAGTGAAGCCAAACCAGAGCAAGACACTAGCTGAGCCCTCCCCTTCTTCACGTGTTAGTCCTTACTTCACACACAGCCCATGATATTCCTCGTACACAAACAAATAAGATCTCTCTGTAAACACCACAAGAAGTATTTGGACATATGCTTTAAAAAAAAAACAAAAAACAAGGCCATCCACACACATGCCCTTGCAAACAAGTCCAGAGAGGTTTTAAGTCTATGTTCTTACCCCTGAAGTCTGTCCAATGAAGCCTTAGACTTGATGACATCTCAGCCTTCACTTGCATTTTACTGATGGGCTGAGTGAATTCGGCTAGAGCCAGACATGTGTTTTCCTTCAGAAATTGTACACGAAGGATGATAGTGTGGCCACAGCTGTATCAGAGCTCGATGAACAAGTATTCCTAAGTTACCAGATCATAACCGCAAGCACTTAATTGTGCATCTGGAAGACGAGTTACTTGCGTACAGAGCCAGCTCCATGCACTGCCCCCTCTCCTTCCTAATCTAAGTGGAATTCATCTTAAATCCCCTAGCTCAGGAAGGACTACTGGTTTCTCCACCAGAGCTGCTTACTCAAGGCACTACAATGCACAGCACACTGTTAGACAGCGTTACAGCACCACTGAGAGAGCACGGATTGGCCTAAGAGGGGGGACAGGACAGGATGTATTTATGTTCATTGGCAAGGGGTTAAGTGGGGAAGTTTTGGTAGTCATATGCAATCTACATAATTTGATAGTGTTTTCGACTTCCATTAATTCCCTTACCTCAGCTACCAGTTCCTGGGTGCATTGGTTCTAGTGCCAGAAATAACATCCCAGCTGCAGAGTTGTCACAGAGGAAGCACTTCTGGGCGCCAGACACCATCTGTGGCTCATGTTTCAGGACCAGATGGACTAACTAGGCCTGCCACTGGCTTTAGCAAGATCTGCAGTTATTTCCAGCTAGTCAAACTTAACTTAGAGCTTACACAAAGCAACCAAGAGTGGCACCGGCTGGAGCCAGGGAGAGCACTTCTTGCATCTTGCTTCATGGCAGCCTTCAGCAGTGCTCTGGGCCATACTACATCATAGTTCCTTATCAGAGAAACCAAGTGCCAAGTAACTAAGCCTCCAGTTACCTTCATTTCTGACCTACCTAAGGGTAAAGCACACCTCAGTAATCCAGTTCATCACCTTTCCAGTGCCGCAGTATCACAGCTACTTCCCACCACAAAGATATGAGTATATTATCTGCTCACTGCAGTTTAAATACTTTGCTACTAACATTGAAACAGAGCCAGTTAAGTAGTTTTAAACTCATCACAGCTTTAGCTTGCAAGATGGAAAGGAAAGAGTACAGATATCTCCCTGCAACAGAGACTTCTAGTCCTGTAGTACTCAAGAGCGAGACACAGGGTGAAGCTGGGGGTCTGTACCTCCTTTAGCACCTCTGCACTTACCCTGTTGCCTTCTCACTGCTGATGAAATTCACTCGGGTCAAGAGCCTCCCAGTTTGGTGTCTCCCTCTTCATGCACATGCCTACAGGAGAACATTATTTTCACACTTACTCAATTTACATGGACTTTTAAAGCATCACTGTACAGAGGCTGCTCTATTTTCTACTGAAGTCTTTAAATTATATTTTTAATAAAGTGTTTTTTAAACCAGTCTGAGAATTTCTCCTCTAAACCTGTTGCTTAGCTTGACACACAAGCAGTTGTTTGAGGGAGGACTGTCACGCAGATGTTTCCAACAGTAACAGTTGCTCTTTCTGGAGAAATGGAGGAACTGAGCAGAAGCCTGCATGTGCTAGTTGTCTCTCACAGCTTGGTTTTGGCACTTCCAGATGCCTCATGGTTGCCAAGAGAAAATTGTGGTAATGTTAGCCTGAAGAATAGGGGAATGAGGTGAACCCCCAGTTCATGATCTGAATTGCCCTCTGACAGTACAGCTCCCTTTCAAATCAGTTGGAGTCAGTCATGGCAACATGTCCTTTTCCCCATACCCTGCACCGTGTCAGGCAGCTCACACTAAGGTGTTATGACTCTGCTCAGAAGCAAAGGGGAGGTAGTCGCTTTCCAAGGGGTGGGACACAAGCAGGAAGAAGTCTTTTCTGACAAGCTGCATGGCCTGCTGTTGCAATCAGGAGGTGTTGCAGTAGGAACTGTTGGATGACATGTGGCTATTGATACACAGACAGCATCAATGTAGTGTGAACATGGTATCAAAGCAGGTGGAAGAAGCACATGCCCGATCTAGTGATATGTCCAAATGAGATGTGCATAACCACAGCAAGTGGAAGTATCCATAGATTGGGGTTTTTTAAAATATAAGATGTACCTGCAAGCCTTAGCCTAGCTTTAACAAATCAGTCCTCTGTAGTGATACTGCTAAATCAAACAAAAATATGCATTTCTGCACAGAAGCAAGAATTCAAATGCATTTATAAGAATGGTTTTCAACAGAGATGCTTTCAGCCATGGCAAAATCTGTGCTTTCCATAAGGGAAGTTTTGTAGCCTAGGTTATAACTAATAGAGACATTTTCTGACCAGATAGAAATTCAGGAAGGTGAGTAATACTGCTGAACGAGGATATATTAGAAGTTGCCCAGCAGCAGTTACACAAACTTGTTTCAGAAAGCGTCCGTCCAATAGTCATTTCCCAGAAAATGGGTACCTTCCACTTTCAGAGCACAAGCTTTTTCTGTTGTAGTTCAGACTAACTACAGTGCCTGTAAGGTTTCAATAAGCTTGCTTTCTGTGCAGTATCTTTGTTTATTTCTCAGATAACACTTGGCCAAGAAAGAGCTTGTCTGGTCCTAAGTCCAAAGGGACACATACTTCCAAGAAATAGCAGCTGATGCTGTTCCATACGCAAATTTCTGTTAAAGCTTCCTAAAATGACCCGCAAACTGGATTTTAACAGCAGCCTGACACTGGGTGGCATCTATTGTGGAATTACAAGTAGAAACATCAAAGTCTCCGTTCACAGGTTAGGTGTCAAATCAGCCTCATTCTTAAAGGACCACAGTGACTCTAGGGTAATTACAATGACTGCCTTCGCTGCACCTACCACATCGTCATCGGTAACAGCTCATGAAAAAGGACCACGCAGCAAATCCCAGGCAACTTTTGGTGAAAGCCACTCATTTACTGGAAATGATAGAAGCAAATATATGAGTTGAAGTTGTGACTTTCTGCTTTAAGCATGATCTAAGCATTACCTTATTCCTCGAAACTAGACACTTCTCAATTCCAGAAAGAGAAGGTGCCTCATGCTTAAAATTTCAACCTTTCATTTTCTCTTCAGCGCATTCCTATTTTAAGGTTCTTATAATCCGATGGGAAGTTTCAATAAGCTAAGTAGACAAATTCAGTTACTGTTACTTGTGTTTCAAGGATTTCATAAACATCCCTAGAGCCTAACAACATCCTGGAACATTCAGTTTGAATCTTAGGCTAAGTTTATCTGATGTGATGCATTAGTCCATGCTGGCAGGTGAATGCCAAAACCCCTCATGCACAGGTACAGACACTCTTAGCTGTTCCATATCACATGTGGAGTTCTGAGAGATCATTACTTGTCTGATTAATTGTAACTTACCTTCAAGCAAGAGTAGCTGCACTGTACCCCTTTTCATAGGTTTCACTTCCTCAGACATTGGTATTTCAGGCCTGCAGTATGATGTGGTTAAAAACACACTGGAGAAAATCAAGTTTGTTTTGGATATTTAACTATTTCTCTTTTTTTACTCATAGCTTCATCGAAGGAGTGAAGAAAAGAGAAAAATCTCAGGAGAGCTTCTTTTATGCAGACTCTCACCATCCCTTTTCTCAGTAGCAACAGTGCAGGCAAGAAAAATGTGACTCCATGTTTGTTTATTTTAGTTGTGCTCAGAGTTTTACAGGTAGCATCTTCCCTTTAGACCCTCTCAACAGAAATATAAAAAAGTTTGAAGCCATTTCCCCATTTCCCCACTTATCTCCAATAATCAACTGAAGTGAAAAGCAGAAACATCTTTTGTTAAAAGAAAGTGTGGTGAGTGTGTGAAGGCTTATCCCAGTCTAGAGCTGGGCCTCCTGCTATGGCACAGATCTATTAGTTTGTATCTTAGAAAACCCAGTCCCCAGAGTCTTGTAACTCGCATCTACTCAACAGAAAACAAATCTCTTCTCTAGCAGTGACAGGGACATTCCCGGTAGCTGACGCTGTGCAGGGGAAACACTTCCTGCAGCCTGAGTGAGCTGGACCTTCTTCAGAAGCTCTGGGTATCCAATCTGTCTTCATGGGATGGAGAGGAGGCAGGAAACAAACTCTTCAAGGCAGAACAGACTCTTCAAGTAAGTACTGCATGTCTTGGTAGACATGCCTGTCCTAGAAGACTGCTGTGGCATGAGGCATGGCAGTCATGGCTGTAAAGAACTGTCCCAGCTCTGTCAATAGAACCACAGGTAAATTTGTTCTCTTTCCTGTGAGAAGTCCCTGAGTTGCAGACCTAAAGGATCTTCCCCCCAAACACACCTCAGTGTCACTAGACCACTGAAAAAAAGGAGCTGAGCCACATCAGTAGCCTGCAGGGACACCACCTTTCCGGGAATCTGAGGCTGCGGCCCATCCTTCATCAGTTCTGAGAATGGCCTGCACAACCGCACCGCTGCTCACCCGCGTGGTATCGTGTTTTCTCTTCTTTAGTTGTTCTTCTATACCCTGGAATGAAAAAGTGAATGAGATCAACAGGAGAGAGACCAAAGACATGCCATACTCTGCAACCCACATCCTCCATGACCAACCTCCTCTATTTGCTGCTCAAGCTCCGTGATGTTGGGAAACAGCTGATCATGAATTCTGGGCTCTTCCACTGCTTTCTTCACATCATAACCAAACCAGATGGAATTGATGATAGTCTATGAGAAACAAAAAGCCTTAATGTTAGTTACTTGTCCTTGAGGGAGATCAGACTCTTGTAGCAACATAGGCAGAGATGTCTGAAGGGTGTTCACCAGATGCTTCAGAGGATTCTCACAAAAAGGGACCATGAATCAGTAAAATTAACATAGTAGAAGGATCAAATCCTCAGGTTACTGTAGTTGGGTTTATGGTGCTGTGATTAAGATAGTGCCAGCTTAATTAGACACACAGCAGTCACCTCAGCGAACATACCACTACAGCTTCCCATTGCTGTGAAACCAGTTTCCCTAAACCTGGCTCATCTCTACCTGCTTAAATTACAGGTTGGAGCTGCTGGCAAGTGAAAGTAGCCTCAGGATCAATGGCTTAGAAAGCTGCTTGTAGTGGGATTTATGGGGCTTCTCCTCTACCTCAGCCAGGAAGCAGGATCCAGACGGGTGCTCTGAACTTCTCCGTGTGCTGGCACAGGCGACAGCTTTCTCCTGCAATCGCTTTTGGGCTCACTGGGCATTTGCGTGGCTGCGACAACAGCTCACAGTGAGCCTGCCTGCCTGTCAGATGGCCCCACACCATGCCTGGCCTAAGTTCTTATTTAGCTTCTCAGTTGACTTTCATCCAAAGTTTAGGATGTTGAATGAGAACAGCTCTAAACTTGATAAAGAGACTAATTCATAGAGATACAGAGAGCAGAAGTCAAAGCTAAACTGAAGTAAAAAATCTTTGCAACCAGTAAGAACAAGCCTGCCAAAGGAAAAGACTTGGAGTCACTGAAGGACATCATTTAATTTGAGACTGTTTGTAGTTCTGGCAGGAGTTGGCATGTCAGGCCTGGCCCTCAGAAGGCGGGGCAGGAATCTCCCTTTCAGGCCCCCAGGCCCCTGCAGGGAGCCACAGTCCATGTCACATCACAGGTGGAGACTTGAGCTCCGTACCCCAAACACTGTCTCTCCCCCACCTTTTTTTGCTTCAGCCTTGTGCCCAGTTTGCCCATATCATCACATACCAGTGCTGTTGCTGTAGTTATTTTCGTTCCTCCAGAAGCACCAACCACCATCCTCACTTTTTTTGTTTTATCCACCAAGATGGAGGGGCACATAGAGGACATTGGCTGTTTACCTGTTGGGGACATAGATGCAACAGAGGCTCAGTTTTCCAGGTGGAGCTCAAAAACTGCCAGCTCCTGATCCATGTCTAAACCCAGAGCCTCAGTATCCACCTTTCTAATTCAGCTCACAAGCTCAGCCCTTGGGAATTCCACCATCCCCTATACCAATCTCCTTTCTCCTGCAATGCAAAGCTTAACCCTGGTCATTCACACAGAGGTTGAAGGAGTCTTCCTCCACCACCCTGTCCCAGATGGGTCTATCTGTGATGCAGCTGCCTCCTGTATACCATGGAACTTCCCTTGCTGCCCTTTCACTTCTCTGTCTCTCTTCAAAGCGTAAGGTACAGGAGGGGAGCAGAATCACAGCCTGCTTTAGCAGCAATGAGGTGGGGCTGCAGGAAGCAGTGGTAGAGTGGGTAGGGTGCTTGGGTTGGGTACATGAACCGGGTCTATCCAGAGCTGCCCTACAGCCCTCAAGGCAGCACATGGAGAAGGTTGGACAATGCCATCTAACACTTTGCAGTCAGCTTCTGCTGCTGCTTTTTGGCCCCTTGAATAGGTTCAAAGAAATCTTTTCCAGTTCTGAGTCATTTCATTTGACACATCCAGAGCTCCCTGGGGAAGGATTTCTTGTTGTTGGAAGGAGGCATGCATACACAAGAGCTTTTCTTTAGACGGCCTCTCCTCCTTCAGAGTGCACCAGGGCGACTGGTTGTGTGCTCTTGGTAGGGATGCTAGGTGACTCGCTTTCATCCCTGTCCTCTGCAGAAGCCTTAGGTCTGTGCCTGATTGCAGATGTGCTGCCGTGACCTTGCTTCTGCAAGTGTTTGTGTTTGTATGCAAGATATAGCCAAAAGTCTGAGTCAAGAAGGGGGTTTATAGCTACCTGGTGCGATGAAATTTGCTGGAGAAGGAGGGATGCCAAATCCATTGATTATGTAAGGTGAGCTGAAGTCATCCATCTCATCATTAAATATGATTCCGCTCACGTTGGATCGTATATCAGAGCCAAAGCTAGACAAAACAAGTTGGTGCAGACATGTCAAAACCAGAGCAGATCCGGGAAAAGCTTCAGGTGAATTACTGAAAAGTGAAACCCATGATCCAAGTGGAGTAACACTCTACTCCCTCCTGTTGTATAGGACATTCTGTCACCCCTTGGGGGAAGGAAGCCATTTATCCCAGGATCACAGAGTTATGCAAAGGGGAAAGGTAGCCCAGAGCCCAGCTGTACAACTCCCCTGCAAGGACCCCAAGGGAAGAACCAACCCAGTAGCTCAGTACAACTAATTCTCCTCCCAGCCCAGCAGTGCTGTGCTCTGCTCAGAGGCAGCATAGCTCAAAGGCTGGCACATTTGGGAATGACTGAGGTTTTACTTCGATGTGTTAAGGTGGAGACATTTCCTATGGACAAAAAGAGCCTTCACCCCCCAGCTTCAGGCCATGCCCATAGGACACAGCTCTTCCTGACAGCACTCAAAGCCAAACAGTACACTTCCAGGCCAGCTGCATTAGCTCAGATTCCTGCCAGAAGCCTGGGAAATCAGAGCCAGTAGCAATACCACTGCTATTGAGAAGATCCAGATGCAGTGAATGTTCTCTTGGTGGATCAACTCAACATTAGGGAGGACAGATCTTGTCCTCTGAGCCAACTACACAGGCCTCCGTGTTAAGAACTGACCTGCAAACTCAGCAGAAGTGCCCATCAGCAGCGCTACTCATCACTACCCCAGAGAGATGACAGTTCAGTGATGTTTTATACCAACCACAGAACCACCACTAGGAAGATGGCAAAGGCCTACATTGAAGTAATGTCTGAGCTCATACTATTGGTTGATGGTGCTGGTGGCGGACACAGCACTGCCATCATCAGCCACAATGGAGAGGTGGGATGTACCGGCATTATCTCCAGTGTAATATACTGGCTCATAGTAGTCAACTGGATGGGAGGTGTTGTCTGTGATTTTCTTCCGGAGACCATCCGCAAAGAACTCGGACGTCATGTTTCTGATTTCCTGTCAAAGAAATCCAACGCAGTTACTGAGCAGATTGAGTTTAAGAGACGTAAAGTTCTCAGGCTGATATCCAATACTTCAGACCACAGAAAACTGCCAAATCCCAGCAGCGAGGCTATAGTTTTCCAGCAGGGGCTTTCCTCCTTCTTGAAAGATGGACATTGTACCAGAGAACATTTTAAGGAGTCACAGAAGCTGCTGTTACAATGTGCCCCTTTGTGCAGGAAGTTAATCAGCATCCGTTATTGCACATCTACCCAAAGCTGTCCTCAACACTGCTGCCAGGTGTAGGCAAGTAGTGTGACACTTGCTTCGGACATGAGAGGAGAGGGATGGGGTTGAGAGGACCAGACCAAGGCAAGCTCTGACCATTGCCCTGTAAGTTGTAAATGTGTTCAGCTCAGATCCTGCTGCTTTTGAAGTAAAAGGCCCAAGTGTGAAGCTGGGAAAACCAGGGTTCTCGCCTCACCCCTTCCCGTGTGTTAGTGCATTTACTATAGGCAGGATTGTAGTTAGAGAGCCACAGGGATGCTGGGAATGTCATCTAGTGAATAAAGCTTCAAATGCTATGAGAATAGGGAGAGTTAGTCCTAAATATATTCAGACATTCCTGGTGAATTGAGGACTTTGCTTTTCCTTACAGCGGGAAGGTTTCCTTCAGTTATACCTTTCACAACTTAGTCATGAGTCACACAGGACTTCACATTTTGATTTAGAGATATTCCAGTGCCCGTCAACAGCAGGTGGCAGAGAACATCCCTGAGAAAGCTTAGTCACCCAAAAACTTTAAGCTATGTTCCAGTCAACCTTTGTGTTGCAGAAAGAAAAGACTCTTGTCAGGTACCTCTGTAATGTTGACAAATTTCGGATCTCCCAGTAAAGTCCTCTTGGCGTAGGCAAAGCGAAAGGCCTCCACAATGCGGTGATAGGTCAGACCTTTTTTCTCCATGGTTTTGATGCTGTCAGCAGAGAAATTATATCCTGCCAACAGAAGACAGACGATTGTGAACACAAAGGAAAGTGGACGGTCAAGGGACTGCTAATAAACTTGTGTCAAATGGTATAATCTTGAAGATCAGTCTCTACAGAGATGCAGTCACTGGACTGTCACAATCCCCGTGTGGAGAGCACAGAAGCTCTGGTAGTTTTGAGCACTGTGAGAGTCATCAGCAGGATTTGTACTTGCAGAGATGTTCTCCAAAGAAGCCTCAAGTACAAGTTAGTTCCCACCAAGCAGGTACCAGGGAAGTGCTCTAATCAGGAACAGATTTTTCCTATTGCATCAGTATTTCAAGTAGGAAGGTGCCATGCCTGAACTGACAGCAGAGGAGGAGTGTTTCTGATCCCTCCTGACGTCTCAGATTCCTTACCTACTGAAGGTTTACCGAGGGAGGCCCAGCTCCCAGAATGAAAAAGACATTGTCTTTGGAGCTCCTCCAGCTCCTGCTGCTTGTCAGGCACCTCTTGGTGGCTCTCCCACCTTTCAGTATGTTGAAAATGAGGGCAAGCACCGGGCCGCTTAGGGGTGCACTGGGCGTGTAGAGGGTAAATTCCCCAAGTGTGATCTGTATGGGGTCTTCAATCACCGTTGCGTTGTAGTCCCGCAGGTCTTCCAACGTGACAATACCCCCTGGAAAAGAGAAGGGAACTATATATGCTCGTTTACGTGATCTGTGGCAGGAAGAGGAGGTAATATTCCATCACCACGCATCACAGCAAGGAGAGCAGTGAACACAGACAAACCGTCGAAGTTGCAAGGTAAAAAGAGCAAAGATGGGTGCACAGGAGACATATTTATTCCTTGATAGATCTAGCTGAGGCTCAGATAGCCTACGCTTGAAGCTGGGCTGAGTTGCAGCAGCCAAAAATGTGGTGATCCATCTTTTTTACAAAGGACACCAGCAATGTCAGGCAATAAAATGTCCTTAAGAGTCCTGTTTACAGGAGAAGGATGCAGCTTTCTGTATATTCCATTGCCTTTCTTATCAGAGAGGGGTAGACAGTAAATAGGCAGCACAAATCAATCCAGTAAACTACTTACTTATATGAAGTTCACTGAAGCTAGTCAATGCCAGCTAGTAAGGGTAGGACATTACCACCATCTAGTGGCATTGAGAGATTAAACAGGATCAGCGTTTACAGGACCATGTACGTAACGTTTTAGGTACAAACTTGTTGGATTCAGGCTCTGTAAACAGTAGGTATCTGCTAAAGTATATCCAGAAACGCATAGACTTGCTAGACTATATGCTACAGAAATGCACAGTACAAATATATCCATTTTTGACTGAGTTTCAAATGCATCCATTAAAGTGTTACTGGCTTCTCTTGGGTGTCCTGTTGCCACAGATCTCAGAGGCAGCATTTCAGGCAGCAGGTTTGACCTGTTTCCAAGGCTTCTGCAGGTCACCAGGATGCTGAGCCGCAGCAGTCAGGTCACTCATGCTGTTTTGGACAGATGTCCTGTTTCTCACCTTCACGGTGGATGTCATCAATGATCTGTTTTGCCAGGCTTCCTGTGTAAAAGGCATCTGCTCCTTCACTGGCTATAGTCTCATATGTGTTGGCTAGTTTAGGCATCTTGATGATATCACCCTCATGCAGAATTTTCCCTCCTCTGCAGAACACTTCGCTAACAGAGAAAGGAGATTGAGAAGATCAGATCTGAGAGACAAGTTCAAAACTATGTGTACTTGCACCAGCTGACACAGTAAGCGAGTGCTCACACTAGAGGCTTCTTGGAGAGAAGAAAAACTGCCTGAGTGATGCCCCAAGGGTCCTGTTATCTTGCCCTGGGACATAGAAGTGAACAGTGGTTTCTGACCTGGGATTCCACATTGCTCAGAATTTGCTCAGTGAAGCCTGAAGGACAGAGTGCTGATCTTTTTCACTAAGGCAGGCTGCCCTCCCTACCTGTGCAAGGGGCCAACAATTCCCTCAAGATGCCCAGGAAGGGCCATAGTCCTTGAACTCAAGCAGTTCAGTTCAGAGCACAGACTGTGAAGCTATGAGGCTCAAAGCTTCCAGTGAGTCCAGGAGAATGCCTTTCGAGCCCTGTTTGTCAGAGCACTTTGTGGTAGACTGTGTCCTCCCTAGCTCCCTCATCATGGATCATGAATGTGCTGCTGTGGACCTGCCAGATGGAAGTACAGAAGATAGGCCCAGGCTGTACATCCCAACTGGATTGCGAACCAACCTGCAGCTAGCAGAGATTTTAAGGAAAAGAGAGGATTAAGCATGATCTGCAGTAGGGTTTGACACAGACACTAAGGGTTTGACCATAAGAATTGGAGGAGCATTTAAACCCCTTCGTGTCCATAGTCATTGCCAGAAGTGGATGGTCAGAGGCATTGCTTGAGAAAAGCTGACTGCAGAGTAAGAGATGACCCAAATTCCCACTGCCTGACAGCAGATGAGGTGCTCAGGGAGACTCTGAAAATCCCCAAATGCAGGTAAGATTAGCTTGGTGCATTTACAGCATGAGGAAAAGCTGGGCACTGAGAAGATACGTTGCCATCTGACAGGTATATCCCAACATGTACTCTAATTCCACCTTTGCTCAGACAAATGGACTTTAAAAGCAGAATTTTTTCTCCCTTTAAAAGCCAGGACTGAATATTCCTAAAATGATGTGCATGATGTAGCACCTTCAGGTAGCTGGAATAACATCAGCAGGTCCAGTGAGTGCAGTCACTGGAGGGGAGGCACACGCCTCACAGATGCTACACTAGCTTTTCAGCTAGGATGCTGTTATCCCAAATTTCTCCGCGCAGAACAGTAGCTGCTCTACCTACCACAGTGAGGGATTTCTTTCAATTGCCTCCTCTCTGGATTTGATGGCCGCTGCAAGGCCTTTCCCCATAGGGAATCCTTCTCTTGCCAACTTGATGCTGGGCAGAAACAGGTCTTTCCATGCCAGTTTGCCATGACGCTTGTGAGCCAGTTCATACCCACGGATTTCTCCTGGAACAGCAATGGACAGTCCTCCTGGAGCAGAAAAGGAATGTATTAGTCTTCCTCAGAACTCGTTAATGGAGCAGGAGGTAGAGCAGGCTTCTCTGTCAGCCCTGGGTTTAGGTAGGGATTACACATACTAGGACTGGCTTAGTTTACACATATGATGCTAACAGAATTATTCTGTCTGATATTTATGCCTACATATTCTGGACTGTTGAAACACCTCTGTCCTCTTGCTGGTAACTCAACAGTTTGGGTTATTTCCCCTCAGGAGGCTCTGTACCAGAGAAAAGTTGCTTAGAACACAGAAGCTATCATAGCTGCTTGCAGTTTCCAGTCCTGCAGCCAAGAGCACACTGCAGTAAGAGAACACAGGCTGTGTATGCACTTCAGCCAAAAACTCTGTGGCAGCATCGTAACTGTGGTTGCAACAGATTGATTACTATATTGCACAGTGATGCAGCAGTTTGCATTAATCCTGTTTTTATTGGCATCTCCCTAAGGTTCAACAAACTTCTCAAACCTCCTCCAAGGTGCTGTTTCTCCTTGGTTACAGGAGTGATCATGAAGAGATCTAGTCAGTGTTTATTTCTATTTTTTTATTAGAAAATACCTCTCTTAAAGGAAATTGCTACTTCTTCTCTGGAGTCCCAGAACTGTTAGTTGAAGCCACCACAAAACATATTTAGGAAGGACACTTGAACTGAGGAGAACTAACTTGATCCACAAAGATTTATTCAAAGAGGTTGAAAGATGACAGATACGGAACAGGTCATACTCCGCGCTTTGGGTTCACCTGCATTTTCATGAACTGAAAAGCAGAAAGTGCTGAGGTGACCAATTAATTTGAAGGATGTTGGTTCTAGCTTCCCCATCGGGATGGAGTTTGCAGATTGAGCGAAGTAGAGGACATTTCTAGATGTAGATATGCAAGAACCTAATCATCAGAAACATTCTTAATTTAGAGATGTCAGTAGCAGCTAATGTTGGAGCTCTGTGGTCCCCCAAAGCAGTGAAACAGCCTTTGCCATACCTTTCAGAGAGAGATGTGTGTTGTTCCCAAACATGTTCTCCGATGCCTTTTTTGGAGCCACCTCTCTCGCGTTAATGATTTCCACTTTTCCTTTAATGACAGAGCAAGGAAGATGATGTTTAGCTTTGGACTCAACACACAGGCATGATCTCTGCTGAAGAAGTCTGATCAATGCAAGCCAGTTTCTTGGCAATTATTTTGAAGACAGCATGTTCCCCCAGAGGCTGAGAGTCTTCACTCAGGTAGGATAAACTACCTGCTTCAAATAAACAGTTCTCAAAGTGCTCCAGATGCATATGGCCCAGTCCCTTACCTGTGCTGCTGTAGATGGTAAAGAAGAGGCCCCCTCCAATGCCCATGCTGTGAGCATTCATGAGACCTACACAAAGCAGAGCTGCAATTGCAGCATCCACGGCTGATCCACCTTGCTGAAGGATGTCCCTGTGCAGCAGAAGAGAAGGCATTGTATGGTGACATGTTGCAGTGTCTCAGCTACCTATGAGCAGTGGATTCGTCTTGTCAGAGCAGCTATGACAGATTCTCTAATGCACATTTTTCCACACCCAGTACGTAGGTTCCTCAGGAATAGGAAGTTCTGGGATTCTTTCACTTTATAATATGGATCTTAATGGCCAAGGTGCAGACCAGGTTGGCCTTCATTAGAGATACCTCCAGACTAGTTTGAAAACACTGAGATGTGTCGAATTACGTGTGGGGACAGTCATCCCAGACACATTCATTACACATGAGAAACAACAACCCTCTGAGGAGTTGGAAATCTGCAGCACTCACATCTAGCACTGGAGGACAGTTTGATAAATGGGTTTTAAAAGGAACATCTCTCATTCCCATTATTCATGCATCTAGAGGATCTTTGCCTGCTATGCTGTCTTTGAGCAACGGCAGTAACGTTGGTCAGGCACAGTAAAAGCCCAGGGTTTATTATGGCCTCCTCTTTCTACAGGGAGATCAGCGATTATCTGTGCTGGGCAACTGCCAGGCCTGCACCTGGACATCGGGGAGACAACAGGTTTGCCCTGTGCAAGAGCTGTCAGAGCTAATGAGAGTCACAGCACAATACATAGCAGGTACCTTCCAATTATTGAGCACGGCCCCGCATCTGTAGCCACAGCCGCCCTCTTATAAGTGTGTGTGTCCCCTGAGTCAGAGCGCAGCCCAAAGAAGAGTCCCAGGAACAAGACGAGCCCTAGCAGGGCTGCAGTCAGGATTCCGGCCACCACACAGCGCTTCTTCATCTTCCTGTGGGAAGAGACAGGATTGTCAGCCTTGCTGCAGAGTGATCTACTTCAGTAAACACCTCAGAGAATCCTGGAAGCCCTCTGGTAAGCTCTGAAGTGTTACAGTACCAGCAATGGAAAGACTCCAAACCAGCAACTATCACTTGAGCAAGAACGTGTCATATAGCAGGTAGGAAACCTCATTACCAGAAAGGCAGCCCATTCACAGGTGAGAAGGGAAATCCAAGGAGCAGACCATAGTGTTAGCCATGACATCATCTTTAGAGGAAATATTTTTTAAAAACTTAACTTCATACAATCTGCTTTTAAACACCATGTCTGTGAAAGAGTTTCTGTCCAGAAGATCATAACTAAGTAATGCAAAACACATCTTAGTCATTAGCAAGCAACCTTGGCCAAAGCTGCTTAGCACACCTCAGCATTAGCACAGCACTCCATCGTGGTCAGAGCCCTAGGCTAGAGCACCTTTCCAAAGAGCCTGCCACTTCTAGAGGGCAATGGCCAGTGCTCATGGCTCCGTGCTTCCCAGTCCTGCATACAGCTGCTCTTGGGGTGCACAGGGTTACAGTTCATCTGTGAGTGAGCATAGGACACCAAGGAGCAAGCAGATGCCAGATACCCAACAGGACGAGTTGAGAGCTGTTGAGTGGATGGCGAGTCACTGCCACCTTGCTAGGCCTGACAGTTCACAGAATACAGCTTGAACTCTTTGATCCATTTCCTTTCCCATTACAGAACTGTTCCAGCAAGAAAGACCTAAATACATCATAATGCCTTCAGAGACCAAGTCCCCTATGTAGTACAGCTCTGGGTTTTCGCTATCACTACTGTACTTGCACAATAGTCAAGATGCCCTTTACCTTACCGAAGCAGCTGCCATCCTCAGAGACAAGCCAATCCACGGCATCGCGTGTGAAGAGCAGATCCACCAACCCCACCCTCTATGGATGTTCTGCAGCCTAAAGTAGAGCAAACTCCAGCAGTCGGAGCAGTGCTCGGTGCCTCACAGCAGCAGCGTGTGCAGGATTAGGGAGCAGCAAGAGTGCCAGCACTGAGCTAACGAGACAAAACGGGCCAGCCAAACCAAAACTTTTCTCAGAGGGAGGAGATTAGCAAACACTGTCCCTCAACCTCATCCGTGCTCCTGTTATTTAAATTAGGAGATATATATTTGCTATCCAAGCCCTGTATCTGTCTAAGTGCTCAAGATAACCATCTCCAAGCAAAGCAGCTCAAACCAGTGCATAAATCTACTGTATGTGTTGTTCTGTAAACAAATGTCAACTGAGGGCAGTAAAAGGTAAATGGATGAAAACTCTTTCAGGTTCTAGAACTTAATTTACACTCAACTACTTTAAAAAGAGACCAGTGGCATGTTTGCAGAGCAACGACTGTGCAGGGAAACAGAGAAGCCATTATGTCCCCAACAATAGCTCACACACAGCCTCAGAGTTTAAAAACAATTTTGTTTGTTGGCAGAGAGAGTTCGGCTTCAGCACTGGCAGTCTCCTCCAGGCTTCACAAGAAATGCCAGGGGATCTTTTATCTTCGCCCCAGTGAGGCAGAAGGTACTTTGTTTCATCTGAACACTGCTCTGTGCTGGGCTGTCCTGCAAGCCTGGGGTGACTCCAGCCCCATGGCTGCCGTGTTAACCCATGGGCTCCTGGCTGGGGCTATGCAGTTCCCCTCCACAACTGCTTGCCTCACTCCAGGGCTCCTGGGAAGATCTACTGCCTTGCCAGGCAACTTACACTGAGAGCAGGAGAGGAGGAGGGGAAACCTCAGAGAGTACCTCTGCTCTTATCTTTCACCTCCTCTCTGGATTTGGATGACACTCCTGAATATCTCCTAGACCTGTAAGAGCTTCACACTGAATGCTCAGCTGCCTGGTGAGTGCACAGACCTTGAAAGGACCTTCCAGCCTTCATATGTCTCAGGTGCAGCTCCCAGGGCAAGGATAAGACTCACACCTTTGAGGGCAGGAACAGGCACACAGACTGCTGTGAGGAAGAAACACTGATCACTGGGCACTGCTCCTGCACTGCGTTGTTTTATCATGTTGTCCTCTCAGCTGGGCCTCTGGGACGCAAGTGGGGCCAGAAAAAAGTGAGTGTTCTTAATAAAAGCACATCTGTACATTCTGTCACATTGAGCCTGTTACAGATGTAGGAGCTAAAGTTCTGCAGCATTCTCTTCTTCAACAGCACGGAGAGCAAACTCAGCTAAGGATAATCCTCTCCACCTTAACTGTCAGTTCAACTCCCATAAGCTCCTTAACTTACTAGAGGCCAGAGCCTATAGGGAAGCATCCCTTGCACAGTCCTTCCTGCCTCCCTAACTGACACAGCAGAGAGCCAAACAGGTATTTTGTTTGCCATGCAGCAATCAGGAGATGGATCGGGAGCCTGCAGATATCCATTCTCTAACCCATTTCTCCTTACTTGCCTTGTGTCCCGGTCAGGCACTTTGAAGGAACAGCTGAGTTTTTGCACCAATGGTCTTTCTGAGCCTCGGCTCTGAAGTTGACTCCCCACTATGATTTATAGCTGGGAGCAGAGCAGCAGCTGCAGGTCACCACCCGAGCTGGCTCCCCAGCTATTGTCTGCTGAGACTGGCTCTACTGCCAGGTCTCTGCCAAACCCAGCGGTTTGGAAGCTTGACGAGCACTTCAGTCACACAGCGCTGCTTGGCAGGAGAAAGAGGTCTCCAGAAGAGAGGGGCTATAAAAGTATTAAAAAGCAATATAATTATTTCTCACTATTATAAAGGTCCAACAGCCAGTCCTAGCCATGGAATTTTAAATATAGCTTGATACTCTGTCTTAATTTATATTAGGAGAAGAGGAGAACCAGCAAGTAGCAGAGTTACACTTGTACAAGCAACCCCATTGAGCTGTATTCAGATATCTCACAACATTCACAACCTCGTTTAAACATGGCACTGTTTTTGAACTAAAAGAACCCCTGTACAACAGGCTAGCTAGTGCCAGGCAAGGGATACAGGGTCTGACATCTCTTCTAGGAGGGCTGGGGCACACTGTAGAGGTGAGAAACATGCCATGATCAGGGAAGCCATCATGAGAACTGAAAGAGGAGAAAGAGGAAATGTACCAGCCAGAAATCAGGGGAGAGAGAACAGCAGGGTACCAGAGGACGACAAAGGACTCAAAGTATAGTCAGGCACTGTAAAGCAAACAGCTGCTAGATTGCCAAAGATCCCCCAGAGTGTAAGCCAACAGGCTGTGAAAGAGCCAACCCAGGTTGCTAGAGAAGGCCCAAGGGCTGTTCATACAAATGTCCCCTTACTGATCCAACACTATGAGACAAGCTAACAGAGGTGCCTATAAGGTCGTGTAGGTGGAGCCACCTCTAAAGCGTTTATAAGACCATAATACAGCTCCTTGTGCTGGCACAGTGCTTCAGGATCGGGTGTGCAGAATCGATTGCTGGCATCCTGTCTTGCTATACGTGTAGGTACTGTGTGACAGGACAGGTTACTTATTCCCACAGGCTGTTCCCAGCATCTTGGCAGGGGGCCAAGCCATATTCAAAGGTGAGGAAGGAGTTATATCCATCCTTGGACATAACTCCATCCATAGATGGATGGTTGGTGAGGGGTCCATGTCACCCACCAGGCTGGTGCTGGTTCCCCAGCTTTGCTTTTCTCCTCACTGGGAGCTCACTGAGAGTCAGTGAAATGAAAAAGCAAATGCCTCCTTCATCTGTGAGAAGTCTTTTCATTAGGATTCCATGCACACACCCTGTTAGCCAGAAGATGGTTTAAATTCTCAGGTAGAGCTGTGCTAACTATGCATTCCCTCAGCTGTCAGTAAGGACAATGGCCTGCAACTTCTGCATTCACCTGCAAGAATATTCAGGGTCATCAGCCTCTGAGCAGCTAATTACCTGGGGTCATCTGCTCCAAGAGAACTTGCACTGAAGCAAATTAGGACAAAACCAACACAGAAACTACCGTACGATTGACTATGGCTATTTCTGGTGAGTTTGGCTGTTCGTTCCACTTCCAAGGGGAGAAAAGTTTTCAATATTGGTTTGCTGTTGCAAGTTATCCATTTTGTACTTTGCTTATACACCTGTTTTCTAGCAGCTCTGTAAGATTTAGCATGACACTGGCTAAGTTGGGTCTTTGCCCTTTTCCTACTAAAACTGGTGTTATGCCTTCTAGGACGTGTTATGTCTTCTCACATGTCAAATCCAAAGCTTAGGTTGTCTATTCGCCACCAATCACTCCTTCATTACACAATCTGCAGTTCCTAGGTTCTGGCAGGCTAATATATGCTATAATCACCCAAAGGTCAGGGGATAAACACCTTACACAACAAGGATTGCTTAAAGATTACCAACACAGCTCTAACAGCAATGGGGGCTTTGCATCTCTCCACAAACAGTCCGAAAGTAGCAGCAGGTGAGCTGGTACAGGCTGAACATACCTTTACTCTTGGACTGAACTGGAATGGCTCAGATGCAATATTCCTACCTATTAACACCAGTAATTTGGGTGTTAGCTCAAACAGCAGAAAACTTTGTAACTTTGCTAGCAATACCTTCATGCCTGCTCTTCTATGGCTTTGTTGGAAGAGACCTAAACTTCCTTAGCACACTCCTTCTGAGAACAGTCCCCTGTGCCTTCTGTCCTGTATGCACACACAAAGGCCCATATAAGCCTCCCCAAGCAACCTTGTCCTGCAGTTATTGCAGTAAGACATGATTCTTAAGCCATTTGAGATTCTGATCTACAAGTTTATATGCTAAATATTTTTTCCCTTCTGTCTTTTTACTATGACTTATAGTAGCAGTCACCAGGATGCCTCTGATCAGGTCTCTGGTTCTGTGACCAGCCATGCAAACAAACAGAATCTCCTATCAGGTACTGATCTTCATGGTGTCTAGCAGGCTGTTTTTCCGTAACTATTTCTATGTTGTGCATATGATGCCTTCTAGAAACTTTAAATAAATAATAATAAGCACATATCTAAGGAAAATATTCCCAGTTGAAGTTTTACACAGATTTTTGTGGAAACCTCTGCCTCAAATATTAAAGTATCTGGAATTCAAAGCAAGCAGATATTTTAAGTCTAGTCAATTCCAGGCCACACAATGATACAGGAGATATGTTCTGGTATTAAACTGGAACTTAAAACTGTAAAACCTTGGACTTACCCATCACAAGATACTTAAGTTGAGAATCATCAAGGTTGGAAACAACCTTCAAGATCCTGGAGTCCAACCATTTACTAAACATTATCATAACCATTAAACTATGTCCTGAAGCACCACATCTACATGTTTTTTGATCCCCTCTGTGGATGGTGATTCCACCACCTCCCTGGGCAGCCTGTTTCAATGTCTCATCACTCTTTCAGTAAAGAATTTTTTCCTAATATCCACCCTAAACATCCCCTGGTGCAACTTAAACCCATTACCTTTTGTCTGTTATGCAGTCTTCATCTCCACCAGTGATAAGGGAACTAAAGCAGAGTTCAGCCAAGCCACGAAGAAACCCAAAGAGGCTTCCAAATTGAGATCTAAGCACTGGTCCTGCCTGGAGCAGGGGCACAGAGCAGTCCCTAGAGAAACTCAGTAACTTCATTCAGCTCAGTTAAAAGCCTTCTTCATAGGCGGTGCCTCCTTGTCAGTTCCTGCTCAGCTGGCCTGTGCCGTGTGCGACCTGCTGCCTCCGTCCCCTCAGACGCAGGTTAAAAGCCTTTAGTACCGTCTTTGTTAAGACTAACATTGAGAGCTCATGTACACACAGATCGATTTTAAGGAGAAAGGTTTCAGCACAGATCAGTGGTCCCTACTTTTTGCTCTGATGTCAAGTCTGAGATAACCAATGCTGACCAGAACTGAGCAAAAAATCCCTGAGAGAGCAGGCTGTTCCAGCTGGCTCTCAGGTATGCTCTTCACAAAGAGAACTATTGTAATCAAGAACTGCAAGTCCTCCACTGGCATTAGGTTTTCTGAAGCATGTTGTATTCTGTCCAATGTAAACTCTGAGTTCACCAGGAAAGAGACAATTTCCTCATGAAGCAACCTTCTCCCCTGAAAAACTTTGTTTTTCTGAAGAAATTTTAATGCCAAATCCAACTTTTTAAAAGACACTTCAGCATGAACTAAAAAGTTAAAAAGGGCAGAAAGGTGGAATAAACGCAGAATACCCCACTTCATGTGGTTTACACAGTGTTGGGGACCTCCCAGAAATCCCAAACTGGCCAACTCAATCTCAGAAATGCAAGCTATTAAAACAAAGTATTATAAACTAATTCAGAACATCACTGTTACATTCACTCTCCATTTAAAATCAAAATGCTTCATTAAAATAGTTCTGTTTTCCCAGATGATCCAAAAGAGATTTTCACATGCTCTTCTGTTTTTAAACTAGAAGTTGTTTATTAGACCTGAGCTTATTCAGACTGGTTAGTCAGGTCCTGTCATACTCTTTTGGCAAGTTTTCGTCTTACACATTAAAAAAAGTCACACTGTCCCATATTCTGTTGAATAAGAAGCTCCACACAGCACTTCCAGGCCGAGGGGAATGACTTAATGAAGGTATTTTCTAGTTCTCCCTTACCTCTCAAGAGTATTTGCAAGTCTGTCCTGTCCTTTTGCACACATCTTTATGTACTGATATCCTTTGAATATCCTTCCACAGGCAGTGAACCCCTTTCTACGGATGATACATCCTTGCAGCAGTATCCACTTCCCTGGAAAGCTCTCTGAAGCATGCCATACTATCTGATATTTGTACTGTTCTGCTCACAGAGATTAACCCATTGAAACTCATTATGTTTGAATTCACACTCCTAGAGGAACGCATAAGTAATCATTGACTAGGTGAAGAGTCAGGAACCCACACCTTTTAGAATGCATATTTTAGCATCCGCAAAGGTTGTGTATCACCAGAAGAATAATTCTGTGTTCTGGGATTCAGTTACTACGTGGTGCAAATGTGAGCTTTGCCACCCCTCCTTGCTAGCTCGTATGTTCTGATTAAGCAGCTGAGCAAATACGTGGTCATCCTAAGAAGTGCTCTCATCTCCACATGGTCATGCCCCCTCACACCCCTCTTGCTTAATCAACTCACATGCTTGTGCCTTAGAAGAGACCGGATTTTAAGTGTCTGTACCTTGCAGGTTAAACCCAGACACCCTGACAGATTCAGCTGTGATTACATTGCACGGGAATAACCTCTCTGCCGAGCAGGAGCGACTTGCAATTCAAGTGCACCTGATCAGCTCACACAAATGTTCTTCAGCAATCACAGCTACACACCTTAAACTGTCATTGGTTTTAGTTTGGACTAATACTGCATCTGCAATGAGAAGATGCAATGCCTGTTCTGCCATCCCTGTTCCCACAGCAGCATCTTCTGGGAGAAAGGATGGTAGGGCAGGGAGGCAGGGATGAAGAAACCTGCCTTCCCTCACTAGGCCTCACTGAGCCTTTTAAGACGCAATCCTACATGTCTTCTCGTGCGAAGTCTAGAAGCACAGCTGCAGCTCAAAGGCTGCAGCTCTCCTGTTGTTGAACAGTGTAGCGTAAAGCCCAATAACAACCCAAGCTCGAGGTAATGAGCTGCACAAACTGTCTTTGGACTCTAAGGGCTCAGTTCCTAAAGCTTATGCCACTGCTGCTGTCCATGGCTCACTAGAAACCTCAGACTCAGATTTGAGCACAAGAGCTGCGTGCTCAGTCAAAATGCAGCACAGGCAAATCACAGCTTGCCTGAAACTTGGGTACAGCAAGGATTCTGAGCCCAGATGTCCTAAACCTGTTTTTTAGCCAGAAGGCTGTCCTGCAAACATAGGGTGAAGCAAAGTCTGCCTGGATGCCAATCAGCACTGCTGGATGCTATCTTTTGACCTGCCAGGATCAGTTATGTGGTTAACTTCTCAATTCCAAACCTGTCCAGACTCTCCAACCTTTGATACACTAGATCTTTACTTACTTCAGAAGGATGGTAGCCATGCTGCAGTGACTCATTAACAAAGTTTGGCCTAGCTCCAAGAGTAAAAGGTTTTGAGAACATGAGACATATTTCCTCTGCTTAAAAATATATCTTTTCTGTAAAATGGAGTTCTGTTTAACATTTACATTTGACAAAATCAGTATTATAAAACATGACCATTCCAGCCTCGAGATATCTGCAGAGATTTAGCATGTGCCCATCTTCCAAAAAGAATTTAAAAAAACCCCTTTCAAGACATTGCATGAAGAGCGCAGGTCCCTTCAGTTATATTGCTACTGTCCAAGAGATCTTGAGCAAAAATTGAAGCTTTCTGGAAAGTAGGTACTAGCACAGAAAATACTCTGTAGGCTCAGAAGGATTTGATGTACCTTCTATCTACTGACCAGTCTGAAGTACATGTTCAGAGTCCGGGCCATATTCAGTTAGTAACACACCACTTTTGCTGTGTCTAATTTATGATGTGAGACCCGTGATGCTCCACAGAAAAGATTGTGACAGAAATTGTTCCAAAACAACTACCCTCTAAAAAAGCAGACAATCTGGAAAGGTATCAGCCCTGCTCCCAAACAAACTGAACTGCACTTTCAGTCTGTCACACCTTTAATGATGAACATTTTATAGAGGAATTTAAGATACAATCTACTGAACAGAATGCTTTACTTAATTTACCAAACCCATAGGTGTGATGGTACTAGCTTTTATGCTTAATAGCAACTTTGGAACTATAAAACTACATCCCTGAAATAGGTCTAGGTCAGGAGAGTGCCTCCCTGTCACCACATTTGTCTCAGCAGGTGCGAGATGACATGGGAAGGCTGCTAGCTGTAAGAAACCCCAGTTCTAAATGGTAATTATCCAACTGTTACTTTTCGCCCACACTGCTGAAAGCCAAGTTTCATAACTGTGAGCCACCAAAATTAAGCAAATTCCTATGTCCTTCTTCAAGGGCAAAGCAGTCTCCTCTGTGGCATGTTCTTACCAGCACAGAGCTGGAACAAGTTGGATGCTCCTCAGCAAGTTACTCTTTCACTTATGCACAAGTAGAGTTGAGGATGGGGTCAGAGAAAGTTATGAAACCTGAAGTTAGCATTTCAGGTTCTGTCAGGTGAATAGCTCGCTATGTACAGGTTGTGCTATGTACAACTACCTCAGTTGGTTGTACATAGTCTTTGGGAACTGTAAAGTTTCTCTGTCTAGGCATTAATATAATAGATAGCTCTGTTATAACTCAGCCTTGCACATTTCAAGCAGCAAAGCCACACCTCAAACAGCAATACCACACTCAAAGGAGGTGCATTGCTGCCTTGGTAATCTCAACATCTCAATCTATTACCAAAAAAAAAAGGAAAAAAAAAAGAAAAGAAAGAAAAAAAAGGGAAAAAGTACCTCCTGCAAGGTTTGCCACCTCTTTCCATTTGTGCTGTTCATGGCAGGGTCATCTTTAACATTCTCTGAAACTTAGAATGCACTATTACATTGAAACATGAGCGATGGAGTGAAATCTCTCTTTGTTCCTTCTTCCAAAGGAGTTCATCCATCAGTGTATAAAGTAACGCCCTCCCAGCTCTTGTAGCAAACCTTGCAGATACAGAAAAGCATTGGGCACCCTGAAGGCACTTCTGGGTAGCTTCTTTTTTTGCTTCTTCCCCCATCCCCTATTGATTTGTTCCATAGCAATTTCATGAAGCAACATCAGCAATGACTCACACAACACAGATCACACTATCATATCTACTGTTCAAACTCCTCCTTTTTATGGCAGAATGTGGCATCCAAAGTCTCAATTTCACAATATTTTAACTAATGCATTATTGGAATAGAAGCTATGACAAGATGTCCTCATTTTGCAGGTTAGCTATTTTTTCCATGAGGAAGTTTAACAGAGCAATCATAGAAAGAGTCATTAAGGCTGGAGAAGACCTCTAAGATCATCAAGTCACCACCTGAACAGAAGGGTTAAATACTATGTTGAGAACTCTGTAACACAGAGATGTTAAAGATGTCAATAAGCATGTGAGGCTTTTTCCCACTAAATAAATTTTCTTTGACACCTTGCTCCACTCTTCTACATTTAGGGCAGCCAGTGGAAGCTCAGCCCCAGCTGCACAGGTATTAGGCAGTCCTAAGTCAAGCTAAACACCATTTAAGAAACACAGATGCAGAAAAGAAAATGAAAAAAAAAAAAAAATCATTGTTGAAAAAGCCCTTAAAAACAAGTCACTAGGGGAAACTTTCAAGAGAAAAGGTACTTCAGGAACTGGAAAAGGTGCCTAGTGTGCAATAGGTCAAATTGATTAAGAGCAGGGACACAACAGCTGGCTTTCAGAGCAGAAACTAAACAAGCAGATGTTTGTCCACAGCCAAAGCACCTCCTTCCCCTCCAGTGAGAGCTGCTTCCACTACAGCATGCTTGTTAAGAGGGGAGGAACCCGCTAAACCCACATGCTCTCATTTTAAATAGTCTGGTTGCCCGTAATCATCCAGAGGTGCACACTGCTCCCTGGGGCAAAGGTAAAGTAAAATGAAAGATAGCTGGTGAATTGGGGAGGTTTATTAACCCTTTCTTGTCAGGCACTTAGCCCAGTTCTGGTTATATTCTTCTACCCACACTGATAGCTGATAGTGTTACGGATAGTGTTACTGGGGCAGTGTTGTGGTGTGACAGCTGAAGAGGCTCTTTGGTGGTCGGAGGTGTTGTTGATTGCTGTGCAGAAGGCATAGTGATTTACCTGTGACAAAGTCTGCCAGGATGTGTTCAAAGGGTGCAAGTTCTGATAAAGCCTTTTAAGGATGTACTTTTCTGACATCAAGGATTCACACTGCTGGCATATTAATAAAACTCTGATGATCCCCATGGATTAGGATTCATGTAAAATGATTACAATGCTAATGATATTCAAAATGTAGAAGAGATACAAATCTCAAGAAGATAGTGATTAGACAGCAGTATAGGATACTAAAACGGATTATGACAGGTATCCTAATATCTAGATTATACAGCTTAGGTTATAAGAAGGGTCAGCACATAAAGGTGTTTCCTGAGCTCTCCTTGAAAGGATATTTCTATGTCTTGTGTTATCTTGTTCTGCCAGATAAATGTGATATAGGTATGAAAGAAGTAAGAACTTGCTAGTGATATTCCATTTAGTAAGACCACTGTCTTGAGATTGATAATAAAGCATTTCTGCTCAAATGATTTTCTGTAAGAACTCAGTATGCCCAAGCAAGCATAATGACAGTAACATGGACAAAATCATTAAACCTTATCTCATTTCAAGTCCTATCTGACAACAAATGCAAGGATTCTGCTCCTTCCTTCCAGAAAAGGGTGACTGTCCTCATTCAAGGTCTGTCTTCTTTTAGCACTTTTCCTCAAATTACCTTTCTGCTACTTAGACTCAGTCTTTACTCATAACTTTTCTGCCAAACTCCACAATTTCCAAAGCCTACATCAATCTGTTATGAAGCCCTTTCATCTTTGTAAAACCCTTCCGCTAGGACACCAAAGGGACTGTGTTCTTGCAGCCAACAGACCTGCTTTTTCTCTCAGCAGCCGGTGACCTGCTCAGCGACAGTCCCACGCGGCTTCCCCTCAACCTCCCCACCCTGGAATAAAAGAGGGGAGAGGGCTATTGAAGGAAGAGAGGGGGCAAGAAGAGGGAATAACATGGGGGAAAGAAGAAAACCTCAACTGGTGGAAGGAAAAAAAAAAAAAAAAAAAAGAGGAAGAGGGATGTGCAAATAAGAGATATGAAAGATCTAAGGATTTCAGCCCGCTCCTTAGACCTGGTTTTCTCTGAAGAGGACAACTTGCAAGCATAACATTGACTTAAGTCATTCTCATCTTTAGGATCCCGTGAAATCTGCATTCCAGTGTTTGTACAGCTCTAACATCTCTGATAGTTTTGAGTGTCTTTCCCTGTCAGATCACTAAAGCAGCCCTTCTCTTCTCACCGTGCCATGCCACTCACACTACATGTAAAACCAGGGTCCAGTTGTGACTCAGTCCTATCACCCTACATACCAACCTTTCCACAGACCTTTTAAACCCATTGGGTGAAGACCAACATCAAGTTGGGTGGTAGATAGGGCACCTTCAAAGGGCCATACAGAGGTGAAATATCTTGCCCAGTAACCTGACCGAGATCCTAGGTGACTAGACTCCTAGCTCCTTTCTGTGATCTCAGCCTCTGTCTGAAAATTCAGTTCCTCTTGAGACCATCAGTTCATGTACTGCTGACCCTATCAAGTCACAGTGGTCAGCAGCTCCCCTGATGGGTGAATCAGCGACTGCTCAGACTGCCTAGACAGAGACCCTGCTGCCTGTGACACGGCCTTCACTAATTGTGTGAATCCAAAGGCAACACAGCAAATCAAGACCTGGCAGCCCTTACAAAACACTTGCTCTTCAAACCTGAGCCTGCAGGCTTGTGAAACAAAGGTACACTTAAATAAGGTATGATTAAAGAGCTGGAAAGGTACATAATAAAAAAAGAGAAGCAACTCCTCTATTTCACACCCCAAGCCAACCAAAACCTGGAGATGATAAAATAAAACCATGCTGTTTACTCACTACTTTAAAAGCTCTGCTGTCCCTGGGTGCAGTTCACCTTCAGCTAGTGACACCAAAATAAGGCTCTTCTGCCTTGCTCTCTTGCCCTTTATTCCTCAAGGGTTCCCAGAAGCAGGGATTTCAAAAGCAAGATTGGTCACATGGAGCCAAGCGGACACAAGATTTTATATATGGGAGTGGTCAGAAAGGGAGCGTGATGTAATGAAGTCGTATCTTTGAGCAGTAAAGGCATGCCACCCTTCCCCCTCCCTGTCCCTGAAGAATTGCTGGCTCACAGGGCAAGCTGAGAACAGAGTGGTCAGACACTTTCCGTGCCGTACTTTCTCACGGTAAAGGGAACAGCATAGAGGGTGGAGAGCAAGGAAAGATCAGACTTGAATGGAGACAATACTTTGATGTTGGGTAGTCCCAGGAGTGAATCCATACTAGCAAAATTGTTTCTTTCCTTTTCTTCATGTGATGAACAACACTCTGCCAGTTGCTGGTTTTGCCTATGGCACAAGCCCTGACAGTAAGGACACCCTCTGCATTAGAGGACTGTTACCCCTGTACCCACCCTATTAGGGAAAATCCCATTCCCACACTCTTCACTGGAACACTGCCCAGCTCCATGGCCACAGGGGCTGGGAGCTCTATGGAGGAGAAGGAACCTGCATCCTATAAAAGGTGGTGTCCTGGACACTGACCTGGGAAGCTCTTGAGAGGCACGTCCTGCCCTTCTCCATCAGAGGAAGTCTTGTAGCCTGTGAATGGAGAGGAAATCTCTCAAGGATGTACCACTGCTCTCCAAAGGGAACATAATTAATTTTCAACTTCCTTCACTACAGTTTTGTTGATCTTTCAATGAAAGGCTGTTTGACCATGAAAGCCATGTCAAGCATAAGGACAAGGTGTGACTGATTTAGAGCCCATAAATTATGGGTCAAGTATCTCTGGAAGAGCTGTATAAAGGAGATGCCAAGTCTAATAGAAGATGGGTGTGTTTTCTCAGTCGAGGCAACTGGAAAAGGCAGAAGCCAGCCAGGCTTTCACAAAGTAGAATTCATGGAATTACTGTCACCTACCAACAACAGCACGAAGATCTGCAAGTTCATGCAACAGGAGCCAAATAAATGCCACTAGCTCATAGAATTGAAATCCCACACCAACAGGAACCTCCATGGCTAGTTCTTAAGTTTGGGTGGGGAAGGGAGATGTGGGGAAGGGAATGACTTTTGCAAGCAGAGCTGCTTGTGTAACGCACAGTGAACGGGATTGGAGAACGATCCTCCTTTTTCCCCTTCCCAGGGTATTTTTCAGCCAGAGATCTCTGCTGTCCTCTTCATAACACCATTGTGCCAGCCTGAGCAGGGGAGCTATTTAGGACACTGCAAGGAGTGTTCCTGCACACCAAATCATGGTCTGAACCTCACTAACCCTGGGCCTGCTTTGATAGTGTCAAGGGACTCAAGAGTAGACACAGATGAAGTCAGATCCCCTTCTAACTGCTAGCACAGCTCCGTAAGAGATTTTTTCAGACCTAGGACAAACTAGTTTTCTCTTGCACATGTAAGATTTGCTTACTATATTTGCACTCCCCTGCAATTTACTTAAACATGAGCTCAGTAAATTATTCCCTCTTGTTCTGTTGCTTTGGAGGAGACCTAGCTTTGGAGCTGTTGGGATCACACCAGAAACAAATAACATTGAATTGCCCTGATACCCTTACCCAAAGAAGAAATCTACACCCCTAGTAGGCATTTTTAGTACAACCACAACTGCAGCAGACCCCATCCATCCCAAGAGCAGCATGTTTTTCATAGGATAGGTTGCAGACAGCCTAAACATGCTAGGTGGGTGGCAGAGTGAGTTCTAAACAAATTGCAAGCTCGAAGAGGAAGAGCAGAGTCATAATAGGTCTCCTTCCCCTATTTCTCCACTGATACTCATGGTAAGAGAGGGAGAGATACAGGGGGAGACTGTATAAAGCTGCTGTTATTACCAAATAACAGCCTCCAGTACTGGCTGCAGCTACAACAAGATCCCCAAACTCCATTACCCATCTGGATTGCTGAATTCTTATCACCTTCACCACAAAAACGTTTACTACCTAAGAGCATTTTTAAACTACTATCAGGGCCAGGGAGCCTTACATGTGAGCATGAGAAAAGCATTCATAGCCCCACTTTAGAGACAGGACAACAGAGAAAATCTTGCCCAGGGCTTCGGAGTGGGTCAGTTGCCCAAGCTGGAATGAGGAATCTTCTCCTCAGATTCTTGCAAGCATGTTTCTAGACATCACCTCTCTTCCCTGTCACGTGTCTGTAAATCCAGTAAATCAAGATGCAGTTGGAAGTGGCAGGTGCCGAGGCTGACAATGATCTGAGTGCACTGTGCCTGGAGCTCCGGGGGCTGTTGGTTTTGCTGTTTCTCATGGCTTTGGTTTCTCTCCCTCAGTAAACAGGACATGAATAAAACATGAAGGTAGCTCCAGCTCCTCGTGAAAAGTGACAGCAGATTAGATTGCAGCAGAGGAGCTGGAGAGAAGTTCAAACCATTTGCCACTTAATGGAAAACTTGCAGATTATTATAGAAAGTTGTTGAGTGACTAACTGCTGTTAAAGTCTAACCAAAGCAAGAGGGCCCTAAAAAACAGAGGAACAAGGACTTTTCCCAGAACGAGCCAAGGTCTACCATACAGGAGCCAAGGTCTACCATACAGACCTCCACAAAGCGTTTTTTTCATTCTGCCTCAGAATCAGCAGGACTCAGAGATGTGAACTCAGAAGTTATTCCTGGACATGATTGAACACTGACCCAAAGCTCAGCCTCACAGAGATCTGTGTGTGCAGCCCCCCATTACTTCACCTAAGGAGATCCATGCTCCTCAGGAAGCCCCACAACTTCTTGTCCCTTTCTCTGCAGTTTATGCTGCAGGATCAGTTCTACTGCTCTTGGAGCAGCAAATGAAACCTCCCAAAATAAAATTCAGCACAGCCACAGTCAGTCCTGAGTTACCTTAATATGGCGAGTTTTAAATGGACCACTTAGCAGCTCCTGCCCTGCAGCAGGGTCAGGGTGCCAGCCTCTCAGAGAGGGATGAAGGAAAGCATTAGAGGTAAGAAGCAGTGCAGCCATTCCCTGATCTGTTATCCCCACTTGTCGACTCACATCCCCAGTTGGGCCCTGCCTCCACTGCTGCACACCACACGGACACTCAGCTCACGTAGCAGCGGGAATCAACCCACCTCCAAGGGTGCTGCAGGAGCAAACAGCCACCGACGGCAGTTCAGGTGCTGCATGGGAAGAATTCTTACCGGCTTCTTGAGCAGGCTCTAGATAAACTGTTAATCTGCACTGAGTGTGTAGGAGCTATGTATTTTCCAACTACACCTCCAGCAGTCTCCAGATGGTAAACCCATCTTTGGGTATAACCATTTTCTGATAGCCACTGTGCTTCCATTCCCCACCTTGTCCCCTGCACAGCACAGTTGCCTTGTAGCACTGGGGAAGAGGGACAATTTGCTAGTGAGGTCAACCTGGTGTGTAATGGGGGTTTGAAGGAAACAAACCTTGGGTACTCAACAGGGCTGCTCCCCAATGAGACTTCCTATGGCCAGAAATCAGCTTGGAACTCCAGCAGGGCAGAAGACTAGATAAAAGAGACATTTATTTATTTATTTA